>CACRXK020002063.1:2585-46628 GCA_902702795.2 Paramuricea clavata | reverse complement strand
AGGCTCATTTTACTGAGTAATTTTTACATCGAACGAATTATCTTTAATGTTAGGTTTTCTTTATAAACATGCCCTTTTAAAAGCCTAAAATACTTTTGAATAAATTTCTATAATTCGGACAAGTTGAAATATTGGTGTCGCCTCCTTAAGTGAATATAGAAGGCAAATAGTTGGTTATTGTTAATTCAATTAGCAATGATTAAAACAATAGGATAATCATTTTATCTATACAAAAATATCTGAAACTTGTTCGATGCAATACCACAAAACATAATCGTTGATTATTAAATAATAATGATATATGCAAGACCATGCAAAAGAGATGAAAAAACTTACAGTTCTAATATGTTTCCTGATACCACCAGTTTGACCAACCATTGCGATAGAGCCACGATAATCTCTCACGTAACGTCGTGCTCCAATGCGTCGTAAAGCTCCTCTCGCACGCGAAGTCATACGGCGTTTGCCGTCAGCTTGAATTGCGATAAGCACATATTTCCTGCAATTAAAACGCAGAAAAATATAAGCTCATCAGTTCACCTATTTCAAACAATCTAGACACGCATAAAAACGCACAAATTGTTACAAACAAATTGTAACAAGATTGTTGTTAAGCCGATATCAGCTGTTGTGACAAGTCTGTAACAAGTTGTTTTAACCTTGTTACAAGGTTGATGACGGTATACTTTAGTCTATTGTAGCCCAGTCATTGACATTGTAAAATTAAATGCATCTACAACATTACTATTAATTTATATAATACGAACATTCCCACTTCTTTTTCTCTCTTAGTAGTATATATACTTCAAAACTTTCTGATTTTACATATTATGTATTGATTGACTGTAAATAATCGATTATGTGATAAAACGAACAGTAACTAGAGACCTAAAATAAAAAGTCTATGAAGATTTCTAGTAGGTCTCTAGCCCAAAATCTTCAAATTATTGTAATATATTTTAAGTAGATTTTTATACATGGGAAAATAAAAAAATTAAAAAAAAAAACAGACTTGCTACATTTCCGACAAGGCCAATACCCTTGCTGTTCGTGACAAGTTGCTAAGAGCTTGTTGTCAGGAACTTGTTGACAATTTGTTACGTGCCAACGATATCAGAGATTTGTTCGAACAACTTGTAGCGAATCTTTTGATCTCATCGACCTTGTTACAAACTTACAAGATGATAACAACATGTTCCAGACTTGTCAACAACTGGAAACAACAAGCAGTGCGAACACATCTTTTTCACAAGCTATGAGGCTTTTACGCGTGTAGAATTCTACACGGTGTACATTACCAGTATAGGTAGGGGAGTGTTCATTATTTATACCCGGGGTTGGTACCGAAGAGAAATGGGTTGGGTAAGCCATTTTTCTGGGGTACGAAGGGTTGGGTAAATATTTTTTGAACAAAGCCTATGGATGGGTAAATTATTTTCAATACAAACCTTCAATTGAACAAAATATGAAAATCCTTTATTTAACAAAATGGGTCATTCCAGGAAATATCCATTCATTCCCCACATAGAAAACTAAACTCCAACTCCCAATCCCCTCTGATTACAACGAGATATGGTAGGACTGCAGAAACATGGAGGCTTGGACATAATATGAACTTGTGAAGGTACAAATGATTATATTTGACATTCAGTTAGTGCACCAAATATGCACAGTACTGTTTATACTATAGTGACCTAGCTTGTATAGTAATGTATATGTATATATATATATATATGTAAAATACTTGTATAATTTTGAAATTGGGTTGGGTAAAATAAAAATCCAAGTCATGCAATAGTTGGGTAGGGGAAAAAATGGTTGATTGAAAGGGTGGGTGGTTGTTTTTTTCTCTTTTCGATTAGTTTCTCTTCAGTACCAACCCCGGGTATAAATAATGAACACTCCCTAGGGCAATCTAGTATGAATAAAGTTCCTCCTATAGTGACACTGGACCACAGGATGCGATAATTCGTGCACTCATTAACATTCTGGTAGTTCTTCGTATTCAGCCGCGTACATGTAAACACGCGGAACTTTTGTCATCTGCATACTTTTTCCCGGTACGATATGACCTTTTCTAGCCCAAGGTATTCAATACCGTAATTTACTTGGTATATATATGTGACATGTCTTGGCATGAAACTGATGGCACTAAGGAATGTTGGAGTCGATTGTTAGTTTTTGAAATTTCGCTTCTTGTTCTAACTCGTAGTTTGAATACTTTTCTGAAACTTGTACTTTATGTACTTTATTTTAAAGAGTAGGTACACATTGAGTATTGAGTTTGTACGCGGCAATAGTGATTGGCGTTCCGGTCAGGTAAGACAAAAAATGCTGAATTATCGCACTCTGGATCATTAACGATGGCGGTAGAGAATAGTTTAAATCTTCATGATAGAGCTATCTTACTTGCGAGGAAGCCTTCTCAAGAAGCGTGCCATACGATTTGATGCGCGACTAGATGCATGGGTATCGTAAGATACTTGTCTCTCCACATTTCCTGAAAATTAATATTAATTAGATGATTTCATTGTTCATTTTCGTCATATGCCGCAGCGATCGTAGCGATTTTCCGGTAAATAATAAGAGCATTGACGGACAAACGTACGTCCTTTGTCTAAAACCGGTTTTCCACTAGGTGGAATTTTGCGCGCGGAGCGGAATTTTTCTTTCTCTTGTGATTTCTCGGGTGGAACTAATTAGAAATAACAAAGAAAACGTCCGCTCCGCGTGCAAAATTCCGCTTAATGGAAAACGGCTTTAAATCGCTTTAATAAGTGAACAAGATAGCAAAATTCTTTTAGAAACCCAAAGGGAAGATGGCTGTGAAACTCATTAGAATAACAATACACCTCATTATCAATGTTAGTCAACGTTTATTGATAAATCTTACCGTCACGTGCGTATTGTATTTTATTTTTGCCCAACTAATCAATAGCAATGTTTTAGGAAAGTTACCTATCCATGACTCGAACAATAGGGTAAATTGGAAATTGCTATTGGTGGATTTGGCAAAAATACAATACACACGTGACGGTGAAGGACCGAATTTATGAATATACGTTGACTAACATAAATGAGTTATCTTGTTATTCCAATGAGTTTCACAGCCATCTTCCCTCCGATAGGCTATGGTTAAACAAACAACTGAAGTTGATGCAAAAGAAAGCATTTGCCCGCAAACCAAACCCAGCCACCAAACATATTTGAAACCTTAACCACCAAATAAACCAAAAAATATTTTGATACTGCAAATGCATCTTATATATCGACAAATTAAGACTAATTATCTATAACTATAACAGTTAAAACGTCATGCGGTTGAATTTTATGCGAAAACGCCATATTTGGTCAGCTATTGAGTTCATATGACGATTTCACAGTTGGCTATTTGCTAATCATAAACCATGAAACTTTGAATAAATAATAATGTAATTTATTATATAAACCTAAATGTTATAAAAAAAAATATCATTTGTTGTAAAACGCATTGCTACGGACGTTTTATTGTTTTTCACTGAATTTTGTTTATATAATAAACAGAAAAATACATGGGTGCTTGGAAATACCAGATTTATTTCTCGTGTTGAACATGATACTCAAAATAAATCTGCTATTTCCGCGCACCCTTGTATTATACTCTATTTATTTCATACCGGTGTTAGAATTGAGAACCACAATATTATATCCTCTTCTTTTTCGTGCGTAATCCCTTCCATTGATTCTGATGTATGCGAGTCCACAGCCGCCATGGCGACCTCTATCATCGCAGCCTTCGCTGATGATTTGAACGTTTAGTAACATCCCTGATGAAAAAAAGCAAGATTGAGTTGGTCTTTGTTGATCCGAACTTAAATATTTAACCTGTCGTACGGCTTTCTTTCACTGAAACAATTTTCAAACATTTGTAGGTTGAAAAGAAAACTTGTATCTGCATGATTTATTGATTTGTGAAAGTATTTGTCTCGTAAAACGTGCATGTAATTAAAATAATAAAAGCGTAAATAATTTATTTGCGCATGAATGGTACTATACCTCTTTTGGGGCGTTTTCCTATAGGAAAAAGAAGATATGACGTGAATTAGTAACAGAAAACCAAAATTCAAGATATAAGCGTAGCAGAGCCCATATCAGGGTTTATTTTAACGTGCAGTTCTACACAAAATGTGCAGTTCTAAACCCATTTGTGCAGTTCTTAAAACACAAATGTGCAGTCACCAAGCTAAAAAAAATAATAGCCTTAATTAAAACAGTCTTCTCATTTACTCGTTACCCTTATAAATGCTCCAGAAAATTCCAGCTGAAATGCTATCATTAATTGAGCATCAAAAATATAAACGATTTCTGGGGGAGGACTCCAGACCCTCCTATTTTCCTCATAAATCACTTACGTGCTGGGGTAATGGAAAAGAGGGTAAAATTGGGGCGAACGAAGCTCCCCAAAAGAGATTAGAGTGGGAGAACCTAATATTCTTTGCTGCCTCAAATGCACATTTAAGGTTGTTATATATTGAATATCCATGATTCCCAGTTACATGTTTTGAAACAGTTTTTGTGAGTGGTCGGGTAAAACAAATCTTTGTCAGAACTTAACAGTCTCTAGATTCAAATTGTTTTGGGGAACACCCCTAGCTCCCGCACCCAAAATCGAGTAAAAGGTAAAGTTTAATAAAATTTCGAGGTAAAGTTTAATAAAATTTTCCGGAAACGTACCTTTTGCAGCGTTTTTGCCGATGGTCGAAATGGCGTTCAGGTTAATTCCATTACTGGCTGCACCGGAACCACCAACGCCAATCACTGGAACACAAAAAAATATGAAATGTTTTAAAACAACAAAAGAACATTCCAGCATCACGCAAAGATATTTCATGAGATACTTTCTGGTGGACTAGTATCTCAAAGGGCGCGGTTTCGATTCCTACTGTGGTCAGACAAACTTTACAGCTTGCCCGGTGTGGATCCGATGCCGACTCAGAGTTACAACTAATGGCACGACTCGACTATCTTGGAATTTGCTTCATGACGAAAACAAGTTATTGAGATGGTAATTTTATAAAAATTTAGCGTTGAATGGAATGCCTCACTTTGTTATGGGTATGTTAAAGGGATACAGCAATATACTTCTTTATTATTTCATTTGGAAGAACTTTTAAAATTATATGTTAATCTCTTTTAACGATTTTGCGTAACTTTATTATTTCTTGAGATATTTTTGAACAGAAAAAATCACAAATCTGCGAGCTTTCCGCCATCTTGGATTTTGGCGGATATGCATGTGACATCATAAGCAGGGACACGCAAGAATTTTATCCATAGAGCAATTGGTTATTATGAACCCAAAATCATATACTTTCGTAACTATTTGAAATAAAAAACTGTCTGATGACTTTTCAAACAAGACATAATGTTATTTAGTCATTTAGATGTAGTTTTATATGGCTAACCTTGCTTATGTCGTCACTAAAATCACCGACAATGAGATAAAAATTAATCCAAGATGGCGGACAGCAAATTATTTTAAGTCAAAATATTTCAAGAAATAATAAAGTTACGCAAAATCGGTAAAGGAGATTAACATATAATTTTAAAAGTCCTTTAAAATGAAATAATAAAAAATATATTGCTGTATCCCTTTAAGGCAGGAGGGATTAAAGCGTTCATATGGAACATTTATCCCATTTGATTGAGATCCTACCTAGCGCAAGATGAGATCTCACCTAGCCGGACTGGCGAGTTTCTCATATGAACACAAATAAAATTTTATTTGCGCTAAAGGGGTATGGCAATAAAAATTAACTTTGTCTTATTTGGAAGAATTTTTATTGTCGGTTTGATAGGTTCCCAAGTTTGTTGTCAACTTGCCAATTACGTTTCCAAATTCGGAAGTTGGGCGGGAAATTCGCAACGAAGTTCGCAAGTTCAATTCAGAGTTCGAACTTCGATTGTAAACAAATGTAAAAATTTCATTTATAAATTTATTTAAAAACGCATTTTTCGTCTTGGGAGACCACTGGACCAATATTTTACTGCAGTAATATGTGCATATGGCCTTATACAGTAATTTCAACTGCAACTATGAACATTTGTTTACAATCAAAGTTCGAACTTTGAAATGAACTTGCGAAAAGTATGTCATTTACTAAAATGGAAATTGAGAAGTTCACGTCCAACTTCCGAACTTGACAACGTAATTGGCAAGTTCGCAACGAACTTGGGGACAGCGTGTTGAAAAGTTATCTGAAATCGACAATAAAGTTATGTATGAAGACCCTTTACAACTTTTTCGTACCTTGCTTGGTTTTCGAAATATTTTGACCAAAACCAGCGCGCAGTCTGCCATCTTGGTATTATAATTGACCCAATCAACTGAGTTTTTGATGACGTCACAAGCAGGGTAAACTTGTTAAAACTTCTTCATGTGGGACTAAATTTCTTCGAAACGTTTCTTAAAATGTTGCGAGTTAAATGAGTACTAAAAAAACTTCGGAAAGTCGAGTTTCATATTGATAATGACATGTGGTTTGCAAGATAGAAATTTCGCTTTTTACCCTACTTGTGACGTATGCATATCGAATGCATTTCCAAGATGGCGGACTGCACGCTGCTTTTGATAAAAAATAAGTCGATTTATTTCGAAAAGCAAGATAGGGAATAATTGTAAAGGAAGTTTATATATCATTTTAAATGTTCTTTCAAAGACAAACTTAATTTATATTGCAATATCCCTTTAACAAAGGAGATGCAGGTCTCACTCAGATGAGGCTGGGCTGAGAGGAACAGGCCCTTCGATGTAGTATAAAAACAAACAAAAATTTCGTTTCGCAAACAGTTGAACAGGTTATGAGAACCGTACCGTTATTGAGATTGGAAAGGAACGATATTATTTGACGTCTTCTCAGTCTTCTGAAATTCCAATTGAACATACAGAATTGTCGCGATGAGCAGATTGCTTGAAGCTGATTTCTATTGCTACGACCCATTCCCAATGCAAATATGGAAACACCGCGCATTTTCATAGACGAGCCATACGATCTGAGGTTTCCTGATCTCGATGCTGTGATCACGATCAATATTTGGCTGGCGTGTCTTCGTTTGCTTCTTGAGAACATATATCGCGCTTTGTTCAAACCATCGGGAAGATTGGCTGTTCTCGCTCCACCAAGATAGCCAGCCTAGAAAGAAAAGGAATATTGATTTACAGGATGAACATATCCAAAAATGTAAAGAATCCAAAGACCATGGTTTCACAAACACTTTCAAGGGTGGAAATCACGGGACATTGGTCCCAGAAAATTTTTGAGTTCCCAAAAAATATTTCCAAAAGAAAGACAAAAAAGAACATTTTAATAATTTAGATAAAAGGGGAAATTCAGAGAAAAAATTCTAACCAATGGAAAGAACGTTATCTGTACTTATAGGTATGACCTCAGAAATGCAATCATAAGTGCATCCATCTTAACAGTGTATCAATGTATAGAATTATGTAACAAATGTTGTATGGCAAATGCATTTTTAGCAAATCTGGGACACCTGATTCTCAAAATTTTCTGGGGGAGCATGGGATCCTGCACCACTAATTTCATTGTACCTTTCCAACTCTTCTTGACATGTACACGACATTTCTACATTGCCTGAAGTTGAAAACAAATCGGCCTCTTTTGCCGACAATAATAAAGCCAGCTTTCACGCCACGGCGAGAAATACCAGTTGCAGTGAAGATAATCTTGACAATTTGCAGAGCGATTCTAAAGTTAACTTGACCCATAGATTTTGAAGCATCCAATACGACCACAATGTCTGCAGCAACTATAAATACATGAGGAAGATTTTCTATATTAGTCGAAGATAATTTCATATGGATTGTTTCAAACAGGGTGATAAATCGAGATGAGCAATGGTGTTGAACTGAAACGATATCAACGGGGGGAGGGTCTCAAAATGGTGCGGGTGACAAGCCATGTGGGTGACTAGGTGTGGAGGGTGCGACATGATAAACATGGATAGTTCCAACATATATTTTTGGTTCAAACAGATCTTCAATTGACCTTATGCATAATGACGTCACAAGGCTTGATGCCCGCGAGGAATGCTGGTCTTAGTAAATGAGGAATGCTGGTCTTGGGGCCCGGGAAAATTTCGATAGTGGCGATTTTGTATTGTTTAATTTCCCGGACGATAACTACTAAGACCAGCATTCTTCGCGGGCATCAAGCCTTGTGACGTCATTATGCATAATGTCTACTCTTGGGTTTCATATGACGTCACAAAAGTGACGGGGCGTCAACTCTAAAACAAAGCACAGTTGTCAGAGTGAGTCGATTGTTCGTTTCATAAATACTGGGAGGCCACCACCCTTAATTAACGACACGAAGGGGGAGGGCGTCACACTACCACACATACCCCACCCCCTCCAGAAAGCAAAGCAGGTCAGTAACAGTTGGGAAAAAGCTGGTTTACAATATCAAAGTTTCTGTGATCACAGTAGGAATTTTGCATAGGTAGACTCTACGTTTTGAAGGATTTGTAAGAAATGTTTGAGGGAACTGATTCAATGTCGAACACGAAGTCGATTCCCTCAAACACTTCTTACAAATTTTTCAAAACTTAATTTACCTATGCAAAATTCCAACAGTGACCACAGAAGCTTTGATAGTGTAAACCAGCTCTAAATTTACGTTTTCAACAAATCCAAGGTTCGCTCAAAATTATCGTTTGTCGAGACCTACATAGTTCACTGGAACTTCATGCACATTCAAGGGCAAATAGCTGATACACGACTTCGTATATAGGCTCATGGCGGACTTAAACTGATGGTATGATTATTATAAATGGGCTATTCTACATATGCATGATTACTTACCGCTTCCAGCACCACTTGAATAACCAACAAGAGCTGAAATTACAAAAAATTGTTAGTCAAAACTTTGATACAATAGCAACCTTCCCAAAAATAGAAATTATATAGAAAGATGTGTAAAAGGAAAGACTTGCCAAGAAGACCTGTTAGGAAAAACAAAGAAAACCTTGTCACTGAAAACTTGTCAATGAAATCAGAAAAAGATGTGAGCAACAGTAGAAATGATATAGAAAGATATGTAAAGGGAAAGACTTACCAAGGAAGAATTGACAGGAAAAACAAAGAAAAAAAGTTTCAGAAAATTGACACTGAAAACTTGTCAATGAAATTATAAAAAGTCAAGGAAAATGTCAAGGAAAATACCCAAGGAACAGGTCAGTATTTATGGCGGGGGGTGGCACCGAAGAGAAAATGGTTGGGTAAACAAAATTTTATCTGAAAAAAAGTTTGGCAAATTGAAAAACAAAATCACTAAGGATTGGGTAATAAAAGTTGGTCATTTCCAAAGCATGACTCACTCAAATATTGAAGACTAAAAACCAATATCAACAGTCATATATCATTACAATATGTAAATCAATCCGAGTTACCAGCTATCTTGAGCACTTTCCGATTTGTCAGGAGACAAATGGTGTCTCCAAACAAACTACATGTGTGGACAACATGAAACTTTACACTGCAGAAAACTGCACAAGCAGTTATCAAACTCATGTTACAGAAGTGAGAAAGGATATGTGTAACAACCGAATGGTATCGTTTTGTAACGTTCTTGGCCAGGGGTGGGTATTCATTTCTTAATTGATATTTGAGGTTGGGTAAAAAACGTTTGACTTTTGGTTGGATCAGCAAAATTATTACAAAGAAAAACATTTCTGTCCGGTGCGACCCCGCGCTATAAATAATGACCGATCCCCAAGGACACATGATTGGATGAGTTGTCAGGGACAAACTTGTTCATTTGTACCCAAGCTGCAAGTGAACACAAGTGAAGCAAATACCTTGTCCAATTCTAGTTATTACGGTTCGAGTCTTTCTCCTCAAACCATTCGCGTTTGGTACACGCGCGGTGAACCTTGGAGTTGTAGCCATGGCATTCAACATCTTCTGAGGCACACTTCTGCTAGTTCCGATCGCAAACACAAGTATCCCAGAAATCCTGGCACTTCCGGCAGCTGAGATGTAACGCTGACCTCCTGATGCGATACCGTTCGCGAGGACGACCAAAACATTGGGTATCCCTTTGCGTGCGGTTCTTCCAAATAGCTGAGTCTGGGCAACTCTGAAGCCCTGATGTAACATGAGGTTTCCTGCAGAATTTCTCACTCGTCTGAAAGCACTGTCCAGTTGCCTCACATTCATATAGGTATTCAAGTTGAACACAACACGTGCACTATTAGAACAGATTACCAATCCCACGTGGGTATCAGCTCTACCAATGGGAAAAGCTCTATAAATCTGCTTGACGAAGGCAATCACTTGAGCAAAGCTTCTTGCATCCATTCTGGATGACACATCAATTAAGAATCCTAAATCAACTTTGGTTCCTGTAAAAAATATACACTTCCATCAGATGCCTTGAACATGCAGAAATCTCAAGATACTGGTAAATGTACAATAAAGCACAAAAAATACACTAGATACGTAAAAATCTCACAACTTGTCAACAAGATGTGTTCGCAACAAGCTTGCAGCAAGCTTGTCAACAAGTTGTAACAATGCTGTTATTTTATCAAGTTACTACAAGGTTGTCACTCACAACTTGTTGACAAATTGTTGAACTGCAGGACGATAGCAAGTTGTTGAGCTCAACAACCTTGTAGCAAGTTGTCAACAAGCCGTTGACAACTTGTTAACAAGCTGGGAACAAGCAGGGCGAACACACATCCTGTTAACAAGTTGTTGGAACAGAATTGCTACAAGTCTGCTGCAAGGTTTGTTGCAACTTGTGCGTTTTTGCGTGTGTAGCCTAGTGACTATAATTGATGGCTCTATTGATGAGTCACATGTACTTACTGTACTTAATATAAAATTATGCAAGATGTACTAAAATTTTTGAGTTTGAACTACGTTTCGAAAGTTAGTCAAAAAAAGGGCATAGAATGGCTAAACTAATTTCAATACAGTTGCCATTTGCTCGTGATTATTGGGTATTTCTATGAAGTTAATTATTTCTCATTAGATTAACAATTCAATGCCAAAGAATTGTAATCTTGACATGGCCATGGGCAATCTTTTTCAGTTATGCTATACATGTTCGTTGTACCACAACTAAACGATATATCAAGCTTTGACCAGATATAGTATTTAATGGGCCATTTTATGCTAATTATTAATAGCACTGTCAAAACTGTTTGTTCGATTTAAACATCGATAGCTAAGTTAATATCACAACAAAGAGTTGTTCTGGGTTTTCCGCTATATGGACAACTTGCATGTTAGACGAAATTTTAATCTAAGTAAAGAGAAGGGGATCAAACACTACAGCTAAAAAGAGCATAATGAAATTAGTAAAATTGCAAATTTGGTTGCGAAATGTTGTAAAGCTTGGAAAATATAGTCTTGCAAAGTTTGCAAATTCTGTATATGTTTGTATTACGTGCAGAAATTGTTACCATTTTCGGCTCAAGAATGGTAACAATTTCCGCACGTAATACAAACATAATAACAAAATATGCAAACTTCGCGAAGCTATATTTTCCGTATTTTACAACATTTCGTAACCAAATTTTACAATTTTATTAATTTTAATAAGTTCTTTGCGGGAATATAGTTTTTTTGCCTAGATCAAAAATTAGTCTGACATGCAAGTTGTCTATTCAAATAGCGTATTGACCGGCAGGACTAGGTAATTCCTGACTTACCTTGAGGCATAGCAATAACTGGAATTCCAGTACCAGGTCGAGGTGGTGGGTCAGTTTGACCAGCATTTGGATTAACACCAACTAATGCGTTAACAGGTTTAGCTGAAAACAAAAATTAGAGAAGTTAATGGTATGGCATAACATGGTTTGGTATGATGTAGTATTAAGGTCTGGCGCGGTAGATATGGTATTACATAGTACTAGTAAGGTATGGATAATTTGGTCGGGTATGGTTTGGGCATGGTCGGGTATGGTATACTGTAGTTTGGTATGGGTGACATGGTGTATAATGGCACAGTTTCGTATGTATGGCATAAAGTAGTATGATATGGTACGGCATGGTGTGTTACAAAGGCGGATTTTCATTATTTTAAAAGGAGGGGTGGAAAATGTCTAGTGGGGTGCAAGCGGCACCACTGAGCAAGCTTCAGCAGGGGTTAAGCATTGGGGTTAAAGACTTTCACACAAAATAGAAGGGGTGAAGCTGGTGGGGTTGAACACTTTATAAGAAGGGTGAGAGAGATTCTAGGGGAGGGCTTAACCCCCCCCCCCCAGTAAATCCATCCATGGTACTGTGTTATGTTATGTTATGTTATGTTATGTTATGTTATGTTATGTTATGTTATGGTATGGTATGGTATGGTTTGGTATGGTATGGTATGGTATGGTATGGTATGGTATGGTATGGTATGGTATGGTATGGTATGGTATGGTATGGTATGGCATTTAATTGACAAAACGGCTTCGGCCGCCATTTTGAAAATCGCTTAGGTGATTATCGCGTCATAATCGCCTCAATGGCAACCAAACAGCGTGGAAAATTTTCAATAATGACCTATGTAGGCAACGTTTACACTGTACCGTTTTCGTAGCGTTCTCGTATTGTTCTTAATCCTCAAGGGAACGCAAGACAATAGTCTAGTTCTCTCGAACAATACGAGAACGCTACGAAAACGGTACAGTGTAAACGCTGCCGTAATTATACTAATATGGTATAGCATGGCCGATGGTATGGTGTGGTGTGGTGTGGTATGGTATGGTATCAAATGCTGATGTGGTTTGGTATAGGACAGTGTGATATCATATGGTGTAATATTGATATATGATATGATACGATATGGAAGAGTGCAGCAATGAGCATTACATAGAGTATATGGCATGGAACAGTATGGTGTTACAAGGTTTGATTCTAAACACCCAAGAAAGGCCAAGATAGTTACAGGATATGCCATACGAAAATACTACTAGTGCAGGAGAGAGGGGTTTGAAAGTGTTTACTTATAACAGTAAATGTCTGTAACTATAAAAAAACGTGAACATACCCAAAGTGATCTTATTCACAATTATGGCAATAACGTTCATCAATCCAATGAAATTAACAACCACACGGTTTCCTCCAGCGGGAGGCGAGGATATGATGGTAAGGTCCGTTTGATCAACGGTAGGAATAACTCCAACTGTTATTATAGTAACACCAGCTCTTTGGACAGCCAAGGCTTGAGAACGAAGACGACGGCCTCTGTTCTTGCCAGCCGTAATTACCAAAAGAACATTAGGAGTGTCTTTCCGAGATGAAGCAAATACTCGTCTGGCACGTGCTATCGAGGTGGCTAGGTTCAGTCTGCCACGTTTCTGGCGAAGTCGGTTGATAGATCGCATCATTACCCTTTTGTTTCTGGTATTGAAGTTGAAGAGAATACGCGATTGACTCCAAGCTGCGATGAACGCGATACGGACGGATCTTCGCGAGACCTTAAATGCTTTAATGATACCTCTAGCAAATGCTTTCAATCTACGGAAGTTCGCTCGCAAGTAACGAGTACGCATTGATTTCCGTCCCATTCTGCTGGCAATGTCGAGAATGATCACAAGGTCGACGGCGACCGACGTTCCTGAAAACAAAGAAATAAACTTGAATGAAGTTACATTTGAATGGGTGCTAGATGTTGGTAGGTTAGTTAAAGCAGTAGTTAAACGATTATGAAGAAAAGCGTTGCTAGGAAGCAAAAGATTTGGCTACGGAAAGAGTCTTGAATTGGGGCAGTCACGATTCCATTTCCCGGCCCAAATGTTCTCTGCATCTCTTTTTAGATCAAATCCCATGATTGACGAAATTTTGATAGAATTAGACAAGAAGAACAAAGTCCATTACCATAGCTGGAAGAACATCTTAAAGTGAGTAAAATTGCAAAGTTTGGTTGCCTATAGTTGTTAAGGTTACTTCACATGATGAACGTGCGTTTTGCTATTGAACATGGCGCAACGAATTTTAGGTGCAACTTTACCAAATTTTTAGTGAAGAAAGCCAAGAAAATGCTGATTTCGAAAATCTTCATTTGATGGGTGTTCTGTTTAAACATGTCCAGTATTAGTTGACTAAAGAAATATATAGGTATCCCATAAAAAAATCAAAATATGTTTATAGTTCACCTCAACGTAGGTCTACATATCTCGATTTGAATCTTCATAGGCACGGTAAAAAAAACGTGTGCGGAAAATTTCTCTTCTTCAATGGCTTTTCTGATATGACGTTTTCTTTGACAACTTCGTGAATTATCAGTGACAAATCCAAGAATCAGGGCATATCAGAAAAACCACTAGAGAAGAGAAATTTTCCGCACACGTTTTTTTTTACCATGCCTATGAAGATTCGAATTGCGATATCTAGACAAACGTTGAGGTAAACTATGAACATATTTTGATTCTTTTATGAAGGTACCTATATATTTATTCGGTCAGCCAATACTGAAAATGTTTAAACTGAACACCCACCAAATGAAAATTTTCGAAATCAGCATTTATCTGACATTCTTCACTGAAAAATTGGTAAAGTTACATCTAAAATTCGTTGCGCAATGTCCAATAGACTAAAACGCACGTTCATCGTGTGAAGTAACCTTAAATGAGGAAAATATAGCCATGTGAACACAGAATTTTTTAAATTGTCAAAATAATTGATTATACTAAGAGAAATCATTTCCTAAAATAAAATTTGGGGATCACCGATTTGCGGCGAAAATTGATTTGGTGTGATCTTCTTCTGCTGATGGATGTGAACGAGTGGATGAATTATCAAATGTTCAGATGAAAATACATATACTTAGAACAATCATAACTCATCTACAAGCATTCGAAGAAGATAATCGCACTATACAGTAATCGCAGCAAAATTAAATCGCAAGTGCAAACGGGCCTGTACGAATTTACAACCAAAGTCTGAAACCATTTAATTTGACGTCAAATATATTTGTACTAACTTGATTTCTTCTGCTGAATGGCACCAGCCTCTGAAATAGAGATAAGGAATAACATAATTAGTAAATAATAGTCACCATAGTGAATTCAATAAAATCTTCAAGAACGATACATGTGCGTGACAGTGCTGAAAATAAGAACGAGAACGTTTGAGAACGTTTGTAAATAATTAGCTTAATTTGACAATAACCCTGAAATAAAGTCGAAATATCATCACCATAATTTGTGTCTTGTTTTCTTTCAACAACACATATCTTGAGTTTAGAATATGGCATAATTATTCAGAGTATGTTTTTTTCTTATATATCTTAAAAGAGTCTGTCTGCTGGTAAAGGATACACCTTGTACAACTCCAGGAATACGAAATAACACTAACCTTTACAAACTTTTGATTGCATTTTATTGATAATTGATCTCAATCGTGAGAAACCAACAGTAATAACATGTTTGTTCTTAGGAGAGCTAGCCATAACTCGCAATTGTTTTCTGTTATACCGCCTTCCAATGCCAACAGCGTATATGGAAACGCCAGCTCTGTGTAATTTTCTAGAGTAACTATTGACCCTGGTACGTGATTTACCATCAGTCATGACAATGAGCATCCTAGCAACTCCTCGACGTGCTCGACGTAATACTTGCTGGTAGATTGTCTTTAGGCCACGTGCAGTGTTGGTGCCTTTTCTTGGGTACCTAGACAAGACAAAAACATTTTTCCAGTTTAAGAAATGAATACAGTATCTAACAGAGAAGACAGCAGAGAATGCTGCTGAAACGCTTTTTAGTACTAGAGTTGGATATAGTATCTTTTGAATCCAATATGCCAATTTTGAAGCCTGGATATTTATAATGAGGAGAGATATCTAAATCTGTCAAATTCTTCACTTAAATTGCTTAACTATCAAACAAATGTCTTTGCATGCCTGTGTAACTTGGAAGATATAGAGTAGCTTCCCAAACCTCTTGTAACGATTTTCAGAATGTTTGATACGTTAGATAATGAGACTCTAACGGTGTAACTTCATTAGTTAATTCACCAGCAATTTTGAATTGAATTGAATTTGAATTTATTAGATTTTGTCACACAAATCACACAATCACAGATAATTATTTACAGAGGTCAGAGAAGTATTAATTTACAAAAGGGTAATAATAACAGTTTACAAGAGTAGGTATTTATGTGACGAGGAGGTTTAATGAAAAACCAATTGGCTTATTATGTGTAACAAACCTCCTCTTATCTTAAATTTATCTCAGTGATAATTATATGAACAAAATTGGTTTTATTAATTATCTATAATATAAGACGAGCAGAGATGCTTTTTCATTTTTTTGGAAAATGACGAATATGATACACTATCTATTATATTATTATTTAGATTGTCATAAAGAAGTGGACCTTGATATTTAATTGAAAATTGCCGTAGATTTGTTCTTGGAGTTGCAATGTAAAATTCATTAGCTCTCAAGACGAAAGCAAGGCCGCTGATGACAAATTTCTATGACAATAGCTGTTCTTACCCACCAATAACGAGGAACTGTCAGAAAACAATGATTCGTGGTGGTCATACCGCCAATAGTTTCATAATCGCCACTGGCAGTCATACTGTACTTTGCGGATCAGTACCCAAAAGTAGTATGGCAAGAACAAAGGGAAACATGGACCAATCATGGTAGGAAAGAACAAAAATATAATTTTTCTGTCACATGCTTCTGAAAAAAGATTACACTTACCTGATTCTATCAACTGCTCGGTAGATCTGTCTGACATTACTGTAACTATTCAGATGGAAAATCACTTTCGTTCTTGACGAGAAAACTGTTACAGAGATACGTCCTTTTGCTCTGGAAATACTGAACGATCCGGCAACCTGTTTGACAAAGTTCAAGCAACGTTTGAAGTTTCCTTTGCCATAAGATTCGATGCTTCCTGAGCCATCCACCAAAAACATCAGATCAATCTTCGCTTTACAACTCCTTGCTCCTAAAGGCAAAAAGGACAGCAAAATATATAAATAGGCCAGTATGAAATGTTGAAAGAATTTGTTGATGACAATTTCGAATGGAATTTTTATATAACTGTCACAAGACCACATGCTAAAGATATTAATTACTTCCATTAAAGGTGATCTACAGTCCGTATGTAAACAAAGCCTTTGTTTACATTTTTGTGTCCAAAATATTGAGCTTTATTCGACAACTATTTATATTTTCAAGCTTCTAGAACTTCTAGAGTATAATAAATGATCAAGAAACAACAATCAGGCTTTTCAAGAACTCAAAACATAGTTAAACTGTTTGTATCATAAAAAGTGGGCTCATTTGTGCACATGCGCAGATCGGACTGTAGATCACCTTTAATATTATAATATTGTATACATGGAAAGATACATACTGGTAAATGTTTTAGAACACCATTTCCCGGCTGTTACAAAAATAATAATATCTAACTCAAAATGCAAACAATTCAATACTGCTTTGGTTTGTGTATTTATGCACGTCATATACATATTCACCAAAATTGCAGGATTTACTACTTTTACCAAAATGTAGTTGTGACCATATTCATCCGATTATCAACATTTTTTCACGGAGATTCTATTGCAAAGTGTTTGGTCAGTGGGTAGTTTTCAAATTTGGTCAAAATTAACTTAACAGAAAAAATAACACTTCAAAACCTTACAATTCGGTTTATTTCGGTTATAAATTATTAATATTTGAGTGAAATTAAAGGAACCCAACTCCCAATACATGCTTAAAGCGACACAGAAGAATAAAAAATAAAAATACGATTGTACGAGAACTTTGAGATATCTAGCCCCAGGTAAATTTTGAGATTAAGAAACCTCGCAAACACCATTTTCTGGCAGTCTGGCAGTCTTAACGCCTTTTCGAGTCGAAGACGAAAGCAATTCTATCGGTAAAATTTCTTTTAATTTACAAAAAAGTGAAACAACCAAATTAAGTTTTCAATTGACCACTATATGTGCACCAGTCAACATAAAAGATCCACATAATGGATCCACATAAAAGAAGATTTAAATCCGACTGTATTATGAAAGTGGTCCATATGCACCAACCATGGCAGCTTATTTTAAGAATACTGGTAAGTCCGAGCTGTGTTTTGATGCTAACTTTTTCCAGGAATGTGCACAGAAAATCAGCCTATTATCTACAGTATACCGTTTTCTGGTAGTATGTCTGACAATGCAACTAAACTATAAATTATAAATTAGAAAATAAAATTATAAAAAATACTGATAAATTTTAATAACATACAAGACCCTTTTCTTAAATGAACCGACGGAACTGCAAACTCACGAGTGCTTGTTTTTCCAAATTGCACGAAAAAACTATTAATAATACTATACATGAGAAATTATGCAGAAGCAAAGTCATGGTGACTTTAATGCACGAAACACATGCGAAATAAATAATTTACTCAGTGACACTCATTTGAACGACATAACAACTAATAACATTTCAACCGTCAGAAGTCAAAAACATATTTCTGTAAAATTGCACACCTCTTAGTCATGCAAAATTTCTTACCTTTACATACAGTTCTTTGTAAGGGTTTTAGGGCCCTGGACAAGGCATTGAAATTTTGCTTCATTATATGCCTTCTATCCGTTGCCATATACGCAAGTTGCTTGTAACTGAATTTTGAACCAAGACCAACAGCAAACACCTCTGCTCCACTGGCTTTAAGTCTTTGAGCAGGACCTCGCACGCTGTCCGCGGATATGCCGTCCGTCATCACAATCACAACCTAAAACATATTCATTTATTATTATTTTATTTTACGGTATATTACATTACTTCACGGTACTTTACTTTACTTTACATAATTTAACTCAACATTGGTTTAGCTTACATCACTTTACTTTACATTTTCTTACTTCACTTCACTCTAACTTCATGCTACTACAAGCTACTCCACTCCAGCCCACTCTACTCCCCTTGGCTCTATTCCCCTCTATTCTACTCGACTCCACTCAACACCCCTCTACTCTACTTCCATCCACTCTATTCCACTCCACATTCCCCCACTCCCATCTACTTTACTCCCATCTACTCTACTCCACTCCACACCCCTCCCCTTCACACCACTCCACACCCCCTACTCCACTCTACTCTACTTTACTCCCATCTACTCCACACCACTCCCCTCCACATCCCTCTACTCCACTCTATTCTACTCCACTCCCCTCTACTCTACTCCTAACCTGCGATCAGGTCTATAAACAAATAAAGATAAATAAATATATTTGTAAAATAGAGCCTGATCTCAGGTTACTCTCTACTCCCATCTGCTCCACTTCGCACCACTCCACAACCCCGACTTCCCTCTATTTCCTTCTTCTTCATTCGATACTCTATACTCTCCACTACTCTCCAATTCACTCTCTCCTGCCCTACTCTGCTCTACTCTACTCCACTCTACTTTAGAAAGCCCCCATAAATCTATGGTCCACTTTTAAAACAGGAGGAAAGCTAAACCACAACAACTTTACTTATACTAGATAATTCTATCAGTTCTGTCTGAACTGTTCTACCAAGAACTCTGATAGGGCTCGTTCCCATTTGGTTCAGTACTACTGTTACTAACCTGTATTATTAAACCTAAACTAAATTATTGCTGCAGAGATAAGCGAGGATATACACCTCGATCTGTCACTGCAAAACCGTGAAAAGGTTTAGTTACCTTTGCTACAGCCTTTCTAGCTTTTCGCATAACACTATTTTGAACCAACCGCAATGCACTTCCGATCTTCGTTCCACCTTTAGGGTAACGTATCCTTCGGGTTGCTTTAACGACAGAAGCCCTACTCCTATAAGTGCCTAACGAGAACACGGTCTTTGCGCGATGCGAGAACAATACGATAGCCACTCGCGTTCTGGAGGGAGATATCACAAACGACTTCTCCACTTGCGTGATGAAATTTAAACAACGTTTGAAGTTTCCTCGTCCAAGAGCTTCGATACTGCCCGAGCCATCCAGAACAAAGATAAGCTCAAGTGGACTCTTGCATGCAGTACCTGAAAAATGAAACAAGGAAATTACACAATGAAATAAGTTATATTGCTATGCGTACACGGCAAAAAACGCCGAGCCCGCTGCTTAACATGAGTGAACAATGTTTTGCTGCCCACGTTGTTCACACTTGTCAACAATATTGTTCAATATTGTTGACAACTGTGAACAATGTGGGCAGCAAAGCACTGTTCAATCCTGTTTTCATCAATATTGCATCAACCTGAGCGTTTTTACGCGTGTAACCCTGATCATGATTAAGAAGCAATTTTTTTCAATGTCACGTATTTGCAATGAAAAGTGTTCAAAACCTAAAATCTTTTTGGCGTTCGTCTGAAAATTACTTTGTTTTAGCTGTATTGTCTAGTTTATAGAGTTAGCAACCTTTTTAAATGCATCTGCCGGTTGAGAATCATAAAATAATAATTAAAAATTGTCAATTAAAATACAATTATCAATGATGCTTTAAATTGATGCCAAATTGATGCCAAATTGACGCCAAGTCTGGGCCAGGAAAAAATGGGCCAGGAAAATGATTGTTTTGCTGCTCGCTATAAATCGAGGAATAGAGTAGCCAATTAAAATACAGCATTTGCAACAGTATGCTAGTATGATTCTATTAATGATGGATAAATGATTTTGACAGCTATTGACTGTATCCTTTCGATAAGTATATCGGGGATGTTATGCCAAATTTGGGTACAGAAAAATCATAACTCATGATTCAGATGAAGGTACATACACTCATATGTAATGTATCGTAACTCATCGACATGCATCAGAAAAAGAAAATCGCACTTTATAGAAATCGCAGCGAAAATCGCAAGTGCAAACGGGCATGTATGAATTGACAACTAAACCATTTAATTTCACGTCAAATATGTTTGTACTTACTTGGTTTCTTCTTCCGAATGGCACCACCAGCCTCTGAAATACAGAAAAGGAATAACAAAATTAGCAAAAAACAGTCAACAAACTCATTCCACTTAAAAATTTTCCAGAATATGACATGTGTATGACAGTGCTAGAAAATGTCCGACAGCGTCAGAAATATTTTGACAGCACTGTTGCCGGGAAATGTTTTAGCAAAATAATTTTGTAGGAAATTTTCTTACATGCATCTTGCAGGAATTTTTTGTCATCCCATGCAACTTGAATGTCGTACAACTTACTTTACTTTACGTTTACAAAAAAGTTTTGTAAATCGAGATTGTCTGGAGCCGAGAAAGAAATTGACCACAATGGCGGCAACTATAACAATTATAGCCACGGTTTGTGGTTATAAGGCAAACCTTTTACCAACGGTTAGAGCAAAATATTATTGGGGGGGGGGGGGGGTGACCGTCTATGATATGAAATGACACTAACTTTTACAAGCTGTTGATTGGATTTTATTGATGATTGATCCCAATCGCTTGAAACCAACAGTAATAACATATCTACTCTTAGGAGAGCTTGCCATAACTTGCAATTGTTTTCTATTATACCGTCTTCCAATGCCAACAGCGTATACGGAAACGCGAGCTCTGTGTAATTTTCTAGAGTAACTATTGACTCTGGTACGTGATTTACCATCAGTCATGACAATGAGTACCCTAGCAACTCCTCGACGTGCTCGACGTAATACTTTCTGGTGGATTGTCTTTAGGCCAAGTGCAGTGTTGGTGCCTCTTCTTGGGTACCTAGGCAAGACAAAAAAGTTCTTCCAGTTTAAGAAAATACAGTACCTAACAAAGAAGAACAATACTCAACAAGTAACAGGGAATGCTACTGAAACGCTTCTTAGTACTAGGGCTGGATATAGTATCCTTTTGAATTCAATAAAGCCAATTTTGACACCTGGATGTTTATAATGAGGAAAGATTATTGACAAAATTATTCACCTATTGAATTAGTAGGTACTTAAATTAAAACTCTCAAACAAATGTCTTGGCCTGGGTAACTTGAAAGATATAGATTCCCGCACCTCTTGTAATAAGTTTAAGTGTGTTTGATACGTTAGATAATGAGCAGGGACGCCGGAACTGGGGGGCAGGGAGGGGGGCGGCTGCCCCCCTTGCCTTTTGCTAGGGGGGCAGGGGGGGGCAGAAGGGCCCTTTTAGTTGTAAAATATTAGGTGATAAATCACATTTCCAACGATGCTTTTTGTAGGAAAATGATGAGATTCAGGTAATTTATAGTTAATATTTATAAAAATTTTGGAAAATTTTTGAAATTTAGAAAAATATTTTGAAGAAATGGCTAAAAGTTAAGATATGCGGAAAAATTTTTGACTTCACGGAAAATTTTGGTATGTCCGGAAAAATTTTTTGACCCCTAAAATGGTACACTGACCGGAAATTTTTTGGCGACGGGGGGGGGGGGAAGTCGCCCAAAAATTTCCATGGAAAAAAAATTTTCCGGTAGATTTTGAACTTTTGCTCTATAGAGGTGCCCTTGGTGTGCGTCCGCCCCCCTTTGCCTTATTATCGTTCCGGCGTCCCTGATAATGAGACTCTAATGGTGATGCCTCATTAGTTAATTCACCAGTAATTTAAAGACGAAAGCGAGACCGTTGATGACAAATTTCTATCCAGACAATAGATGTCCTTTCCCCAACAATAACTGTCAGAAACTCTTCTAAAGGCTTATACTATCAAAGTTTCTGTGATCTGAAAACACTGAGTCAGTTCCCCTCAAACATTTCATGCACATCCTTCAAAACTTACAATTTACCTATGCAAAATTCCTATACTCTGCTCATGCATACAAACATTGATGGTATAAACTAGCATTAACATGTCAGCAATCCCAGCCTGCAAATTAGTGCAGGTCATCGGACATTGACATGTGACGAACCGACTTAGGTTTTAGTATCTCAAAAAATTGATTTTGAACACAATTTCATCAATGAAACCAAAGCAATATAAACGACACTCTTCCATTATTTCTTGGCTGCATTAAGCCGTAACATTTAATTACAAATATAAATCGTCTTCCTATAGCATGGTAGAAATTAAAGTTATTTATAACCTGAACCATAATTTATTGAAAATGCGGTAGAACTTGTAGATTTATACCAAGGCAAAAAAAAAATATGTGGGTTTCCGGTTTCCCGACCCTACCTAGCTTTTAGACGCCGAAATCCCGACCCTAAACTTTTTTATTGGATCATGCTTGTAAGTGTTTCCACTAACAGGAAAACGTTTGTGAAAAATGGAAATTTGAGGCAATATTAGAGAAATTTATCATTGACTGTGGAAGCACTGACTAAACAAAATGGCGTTTGGTCGTTAGGAAAATAAAAAAAAAGTTTAAAAAAAAAGTTAAAACCGACCTACCCTACCTAAGTTTTTACAAGAAGAAATATAAAACCCACATATTTTTTTGGCCCAATACAGTTTTAGATGCACTGCAGTGCAGATCAACATTACCGGCCGAAATGCATCACAGCATCAATCATCATGCTAATAAAGGACCATGAAAAATTTTCCTTCGTCCATTGTCCGAGAAAAACTGATCAAAGTCCGACCATTTTTTGTCTTGATCGGACATCTGTCCTTGCAAGCAAAATAATTATTTCCAGGCCTGCAATCTCACAGTAGATTCGTGGCCGCCATTGGCTTTATAGTCACCATTGGCAGTCATTGTAGTTTGCGGGTCAGTGCGCAGAAAGTACTATGGTAAGAGCAAAGGGCAAAGGGATCCAATCACAGTAGTGAAGAACAAAAAGATATTTTTTCTGTCACATGCTTCTGAAAAAAAAGATTACACTTACCTGATTCTATTAACTGCTCGGTAGATTTGTCTGACATTACTGTAACGATTTAGATGGAAAATTACTTTCGTTCTCGATGAGAAAACTGTTACGGAGATGCGTCCTTTTGATCTGGAAATTTTAAACGCGCTGGCAACTTGTTTGACGAAGTTCAAGCAACGTTTGAAGTTTCCTCTGCCATAAGATTCGATGCTTCCTGAGCCATCCACCAAGAACATCAAATCAATCCTCGCGCTACAACTCTTTCCTAGAGGCAAAAAGGACAGCAAAATATATAAATAGAACAGTATGGAATGTTGAAAGAATTTGTAGATGGCGATTTCGAGAGGAATTTCTATACATTTACTGAACATGCAGGAGCAGTTGCTTTTCAATTAGTGTTTAGCTTTTAAGTCGGGTATTTACAACTGAAAATGAACATTTATGTGCAAAAATTGAAAAAACATCGATCGGTAAACGTAGTAATTTTTCAGCTCCCGCGAAGCCCACGCGTGTTTTCTACCTACCAAATGGTACAAAAGGGATGTGGACTGGTCTTCTGCGCCTACGTCTTCTACGCCTCCGTCTTCTACGTCCTCTTCCGCGTCTCCGTCTTCTACGTCTCTTCCGTCCGCGTCGTCCTCGTCGTCGTCGTTTTCTGCGTCTTCTTCGTCTGCGCTTTGGGCGTCGTTTACGTCTACGTCTCCGTCTTTTGCGTTTCCGTCTTATCCGTCGACCTAAAAATGAAACAAGTAAATTAAACAATGAAATAGGTCATATTGCTATGTGTAACCCTCATTATGATTGATATATTTAAAAAATTTAGACTTTGCAACCTTGAAATACATCTTCAGGGCTGCAAATTACTGTCGGACATCGGACAATGTCCGACTAAATTTGGCAAATGTCCGAGCAAAAGTAATTTTGACAATTGTCACATTATACATTTTTTTGCTGTGACAAAATCCGATTGCAAATTCACTCAATTTGCATTTTGCAATAAAATTTACGAGACATTCTAGCACTTTACTTAACGTTGCGCCGGAATGGCTATACATACTTGTCTCGTGACGTATATATTTCTTGTGACGTATACTGTATATGTCCGACCAGATTTAGTAGTGTTGGTTTTTGTCAGACCAAATTCAAGTTATGTCCGACCAAAATTAAAAGTGATCGGACAAATGTCCTGTCAGGTCAAATATTTATTTGCAGCCCTGATCTTTCATTTACACTCTGCCATTAACTCACATTGATCATATACAAATATTTAGCAACCTAGATCCTATTGAATTATAAAATTAAAGATAAAAAATGCATAGTAAATTTCAGTTATTTAGATTCATTGTAAAACTTCGCGGAACGATGGAATAAAGGGTCCCTAAAACGATTAGTTCTACATTTAAACGGAACAGGTTCTTTGGGAACACGTGAATTGTGGCTAGGACTTTTCATGGTTTTGACAAGTTTAGATAGTGGACTAGACAGCGTCTTATTCCTAAGGAATGCAGAACATAAATCCTAATACTAATGATAGATAGATGATTCTGACAGCTCTTGACTGTATACTTTCGATATCTTTCTATAAGTAATCGGGGATGTTATGCCAAATTTGGGTACAGAATAATCATAACTCATGCATCAGATGAAGAAAATCGCACTATATAGAAATTGCTACGAAAATCGCAAGTGCAAACGGGCCTGTATGAATTGACAACCAAACCATTTAATTTCACGTCAAATATGTTTGTACTAACTTGGTTTCTTCTTCCGAATGGCACCACCAGCCTCTGAAATATAGACAAGGAATAACAAAATTAGCAAAAAACAGTCACCAAACTAATTCCACTTAAAATTTCTGGCAGCGGGAGGAAAGTTTCAACAGCACTGCTGCCAAGGAAATGTTTTAGCAAACTTTTTTGCAGAAAATTTTCTAACATCTTGAGGGAATTTTTGTCATCCCATACACTTGAATGCCATAAAACTTACTTTACTTTACGTTTACAAAAGCGTTTTGCAAGTTGCGATTGTCTGGTGCCGAGAAAGAAATTGATCACAATGGCGGCAACTATAACAATTATAGCCACGATTTGTGGCTATAAGGTACGCCTGTTTTAGGCATACCTTTCACCAACGGTTAGAGGAAAATATTATTGAGAGGGGAAGGGAGGGGTGCGCCGCCTATGATATGAAATGATACTAACTTTTACAAGCTGTTGATTGAATTCTATTGATGATTGATCCCAATCGCTTGAAACCAACAGTAATAACATATCTACTCTTAGGAGAGCTTGCCATAACTTGCAATTGTTTTCTATTATACCGCCTTCCAATGCCAACAGCGTATACGGAAACGCGAGATCTCTGCAATTTTCTGGAGTAACTATTGACTCTGGTACGTGATCTACCATCAGTCATGACAATGAGTACCCTAGAAACACCTCGACGTGCTCGACGTAATACTTGACTGTAGATTGTCTTTAGGCCACGTGCAGTGTTGGTGCCTCTTCTTGGGTACCTAGACAGGACAAAAGAGTTCTTCCAGTTTTAGAGAAGAATACAGCATCTAATAGAGAAGAACAGTACTCGACAGGCAACAGGCGATGCTGCTGGAACGCTTTTTAGTACTAGGGCTGGATATGTAGTATCATTTTGAATCCAATGAGCCAATTTTGAAGCCTGAATATTTATAATGAGAAGAGATTATCCCTGAGCCAACGGCGCGGAGCGCCGGCTATTTACCCCCGGGGAAAGGAAAGCATTAGGGAAGTCTAAAGTTCATCAGTGATCGCGGGCGTGGGTTACTGTGCGTGGGTTACTGGGCGTGGATGGTCATCCTCACTGATCTCAAAATGTAGCGGACTGTCATGAATGGCGAACACTGATTGGTCCAATTTAAAATTTGAATTATAACGACTGCACGACGACAGAGAAATAGCAGACATTTCTTGATTTCTTGGAAATATATTTCATTTTTACCATAGGCAGCCCACTAAACAATAGAATTTAAATTAAAACTGCAGTGAAATTATAAAATTAACGAAAATAATCACAAATTAGCGAAATATATTGCTAAGTGTAGCTTATATTAAATCGCCACCCGATTGCACTATCGGTCAACTGACGTATAGTTATAAAGTATACCTAAGGTATAAGTAAGTATAAGCATGGATAATAAAATAAATGGATAGGACTCTAGCTGACGTAAGCAAAAACAACCTAGTTGCAATCTGTGACGTCACGCGTATTGCAAAGTTCTCGGCATTTTTTGTTGTTTCGCTATACTTTCCGCTTTAAAAGAGTAATATTGAAGCATATACTGGTCTAATTGTTTTAGAAACACGCCTAAGCCACGACAAACTATTCAAGGTAAATGTTTTTCGTCTTTGTTTTGTATTTTTTTACATTTGTAGCTACGAAATTGGCGTCCCCAATTTTAACGAAATTTGGGATGCATTTTTCACTGTTTGGTGCTTGAAATATTTGCTAAAATTGACTGGGAATACTTAGAAATTTCATCGTAGAATGGCGTAGTTATATTTACTTGCTCTTTGACTAAAATGTTTAGCTGTATTATTGCCAAACATGCCGTTTTTAGAATTTGGTTTGCAACTAAGTTTCAACATCCAACCACGCCATCAGCCCATTGAAAACATTAGATCACGTCAGCTAGTTTCCTATCCATTTATTTTATTATCCATGGTATAAGGTATACTTAGTTATACATCAGTTGGCCGATAGCGCAATCGGGTGGCGATTTAATATAATTAAGCTACACAGCAATATATTTCGCTAATTTGTGATTATTCACGTTAATTTTATAATTTCACTGCAGTTTTAATTTAAATTCAGTCGTTTAGTGGGCTGCCTATGTTTTTACAAGATTTTGTAAATTTCAAAAGCTTTTTGAGAAAAAGACGACGAAAGAATTGCGAAAAGGGAGCAAAGACGCCCACGTTAATGATGGTAAGTTTGTTTTAAATATTGATGTATTGTTTGCTTTATAATCGCGTTAAAAGTTGATCTCACAGTAGATTCGTGGCCGCCATTGGCTTTATAGTCACCATTGTTTATAATCAGTCATAGTTTGCGGACCAGTGCCCAAAAGTACTACAGCAAGAACAAAGGGACAGATGGACCAATCACGGTAGTGAGGAACAAATATATAATTTTTCTGTTACACGCTTCTGAAAAAAGATTACACTCACCTGATTCTATTAACTGCTGCATAGATTTGTTTGACATTACTGTAACGATTTAGATGGAAGATTACTTTCGTTCTTGAAGAGAAAACTGTTACGGAGATGCGTCCTTTTGATCTGGAAATACTAAACGCGCTGGCAACTTGTTTGACAAAGTTCAAGCAACGTTTGAAGTTTCCTCTGCCATACGACTCGATGCTTCCTGAGCCATCCACCAAAAACATCAAATCAATCCTCGCGCTACAACTCTTTCCTAGAGGCAGAAAGGACAGCAGGGTATATAAATGCATTGCATTGAAGAATAAAGTGCTTATGACGCGAAATTTCACCTAATCTTTTCTTGATTGCATTGCAAAGATCACTTGGTAGAATACTTGTACCTCTTCCCTCTTGAGATATTCATGCGACTTCGTTCGATATGCAAATATCATCAATAGGGGGAACGATAACAAATATCTAAAATTGTGCTTATGTATGCATTTAATCATTAGGCTTCCGTATCTGTGTGTGGAATATTTTAACCAATTTCAAAATTAATGATGCTCTTCAAAAATTTCATTATGCTGTGTGATGTGAAACTGATGATATTTGCAGAGTTGAATATCTCCGGAAGGAATAGAGCTACCAATATTCTACCAAAGAGGTTATATAATCATTCCAAGTGGTCTTTCCAATGCAGTCTTTCAGAATAAGCAAATTTAGAAACACGTTGTCATAAAAAGCGAAGGGGCCACGTCCGAATCGACGTTATCACCAGTACCCACCCACTCATCTCAGATAACGTCGATCGTTACCCTGTCGTATTTTGACCGCTAAAAGAGCTCAAAATCAAAATGGCAAAAGTGCCTCTTATAAAATATGGGATGTACAGTAGGATCTTTATTATAAAATATGAGAAGTTTTATAGGGTATGTTTTATCATTATTTTCATACTAGACTATTCGTTTCGTAGAAAAAAGTCGCGATTCGCGAACACAAATTGATGGGTATTTGACACGAAAAAATGTCTCTTCAATACTTCGACATTTGTTTTGACCTCTATTAGTTGAAAATAATATAATACTGGCATAAGTTGCACGCCAAACATTAAATATTTAAATTCGGTCTGTTCGGATCACGACGGATGCAAATAGTCAAATTGCCACGAGATAACGTCGAGGAGTTGACGTAAAAACCTACTCATCCACCCATAACGTCGATTCGACGTTATGCGTGGCAAAAACAAGTTCAGTAAAAAACCCGGGAGAACCACCAGCAAACCTTTGTTTTTCTATCTATGAAAGATTTGAACAAAACACGAAATAATATGGTCTGCAGTTCCATCAATCTTATCTTCTCAATTAGTTTTTAGCTTTTAAGTCGGGTATTTACAACTAAAAATGAACATTTTATTGGCAAAAATTGAAAAACATCGATCGGAGAACGTAGTAATTCTTCAGCTCCCTCCCGCGAAGCCAACGCGAAATACACGCGTGTTTTATACCTACCAAATGGTACAAAAGGGATGTGAACTGGTTTTCTGCGCCTCCGCCTTCTACGTCCTCTTCCGCGTCTCCGTCTTCTACGTCTCTTCCGTCCGCGTCGTCCTCGTCGTCGTCTTCTGCGTCTTCTTCGTTTGCGTTTTGGTCGTCGTCTACGTCTACGTTTCCGGCTACGTCTCCGTCTTCTACGGCGCCTTCTTCGTCGACCTCTCAAAGACTTGATGTACCTGTCACTAAAGGCTTTACGTTGAAAGACTCCTTGGCAAGCGACCATTTTGGATTCTTTGTTATCGGGAGAAGAGTTGACTCCATTTTGAGAGAGAAAAGTATCAATACTACCTTCTGGCTCGTCGTCGTCATCATCGTCATCGTCGTCGTCGCCTAGCAACAGAAGAACGAGATTTCAGTCTTAGTATAAAGCAGCATATTGGTATAAGGGTATATTCATATCAAATATCGAGATTTTGTTGCCATCTCTGATCACTCGATTCAATAATAGTTGAAGGGTCTTGCATGTAGATGGAGATTATCCAGTGGAAATTTACATACATTTATTAAACCTAACCAGGATTCATATACAACATTTAAAAGAAATTTAGTACCAGTTATTAAACCTAACCAGGATTCATATACAACATTTAAAAGAAATTTAGTACCAATTATTAAACCCAACCAGGATTCATATACAACATTTAAAAGAAATTTAGTACCAAATAATTTAGTGTGATACCTTTTAACTCTCATTTTTTGCTATATTTAGTAAGTAATGCTTTTTGTAAATATGCATGTGCACGGCCTATTGGAAGATCACTTCTCATTTTGTAAATATTTTTAACTTTATTGTGAAATAGCACGGTGGGTAAATAAAGTCATCATTATTATTATTATAACAGCAGCGAAATTCTCGATATTTACCCATAACTTAAACATGGCAGTACCCTATATTATACATGAACTTGTGGTTGAAGCTCGACAACTGGCTTCTGTAGCTCAGACTAATATAAGCTCAGTTGCTTAGAGCGCTGAACAATGTATATAAATGTATATAAATTTCCACTCAATAAATTCCATCTTAAGACCCTTCAAACGTACATTTCTTGGGCTATTACTTCATAAGTTTCATTTAAACGAATTTGAACGATTCTGTGCGTTAATGTAACTGTGGAATAACTTAAAAACAGTCTTCACGTTTCAGTTAATTAGCACGTTAATTAAATTAATGAGATAATTACCAAAATTAACAGACATATCACTGTCGCTTTTCATCTGCGAGTCTCCTATTACAACGCCAGACGACTTCTTAGACGGTTTCGCCGAGGTGCCTTCACGTGTCTGCGTCATGAATCTGCAGATTTGGTTAACTTCATCAGGCCTGGCGAATCGTTCCGTATCGTCTTCCCCTCGGCCGATCTCGTCACGAGCCGTAGCATATTTGTCGTCGTCATCATCGTCCGAGTCGTCGTAGCCGTTCATGTCATCGTCATCATCCTTATTTGATTTTTGTTTATTTTTTGAATGGTGATTATGACCGGTATTGGCAGACGGCATTGCTATAATGAAATCAAACAAAACTGTTAAAGGACATTGGCAATAAAAAAATTAGTTTAGTTCATTTGAAAGAACTCTTAAAACAGTATATTAAACTCTATTACATATTGTTTATATCTTGCTTAGTTTTCAAAGTATTTCGACTGAAAAAAGTGAGCTGTTCGCCATATTGGATTATTGAGGATATGCATGTTACGTCAAGAGAGGGGTCACACCAATTTTTTATCTTGAGAGTAAGCAATCAATATGGGTGCTAGCCTGCGTTTAGTGCGGGCGGGAGAAGAAATGGCGTCGTTGCGTCGTTTCTGGTTGCTGTCTGAAATTTAGAAATTATTAAAAACATTTCAACCAATTTTGGAATGTTACTCGGTCATTTTAGAGTGGTTTTATATGGTTAACCCAATTCCTGACGTAGAGTTGTGCGCCGGAGCCGGAGCTCCGGCATATTTTGTCGGATCCGGAGTTGGAAAACTCCGGCAAAAACTCCGGCAGACAAAATTATCAGTGAAAAATTATTTCATATTTCAATGAACTTTTGGTAATGGAAAAATTAAGTTGAATGATTTGAAGTTACTATAAATTTTAGTTACTTGCTCCGATCCGATTCGTGGCTTCCAAAATTCTGCAAGCGCATTGCTAGTATCGCTTTTGATACAAAAATCCCCTGACCCCGATGTATTTTGGGCGAAAATACCACGCTGCCGTGCGGTTTTATACTTTCTACAAAACATTGTTTAAACAAGCACCGAAGCACGTATATTTGATAAGTAAAGGAGAAAGCTCAAAAATTAAGGAATAAAATAAATTCTGAAATTACACTGAAATACTTTCGCCTGCTTCTACTTTTAAATATGAAATTTCATTAAAATTTCCTTGCCGGAGCCGGAGCACGAGCCGGAGTTTTGACTGCCGGACCCGGAGCCAAAATAACCAGAGTTTGCACAGCTCTATCCTGACGTCATCAAAACCATGTCACGTTAATGAGGTAAATAATAATAATAAGTAAATATTTCTAATACCGTGATCATGAACGACCGATGTACCAGAGCTGTCAGACTGGGCAAACGATGGCGCATTCTGGTTCAGCTGTACGATCGGATCGTAGCTCTGATTCGCATATCCCGGATTATACTCGACTTTCTGATTGGTCAATCCTGAACTGTAGCCGTATAAACTTTGAGCCGCATCGGGTGCGATACCCGCGGTCAGGTTCCCAGCAGTGATTTGAGATACAGGATTCGATTGGGTAGAAGCGGTCAGGACCGCTAAACGGTTGTCCAATTGTCTTTTAATAAGTTCTACGAAATGAAACATGAGAAAATGATTATTGAAATGAGAAACATACATGTATTAAAATAATGTGTAGTCCAAAAATTGGACATTTCAAAAAGCAGGCTTCCCTTGGTTTTGCATGCAAAAATTTGACGTCCAAGAAAACACTCTTTTAATTTAAGGACATTGGCAATACAAAATTAGTTCAGTTCATTTGAAAGAACTCTTACTGTCGTTCCAATTGAAGTGTTGCTCAAATATTGATTCAATACATTACCTCGGGCTAACCAATTCATTTCATCAAGTTCCTCGAGATATTCATACACTTCCTAGTATAATTGTAAACTTCCGGTTGAATAGTTTGAATGCACCAATCACCTTTGTTGCTTGTGCAACTAACCAATCATAAATAGAAAGGAAGTGACCAGAAATGATCAAATACTTGGAATTGGCTCAGGAAGTGTATAAATATCTCGAGGAACTTGATCAAATGAATTGGTCAGCCAGAGGTAATGTATTGAATCAATATTTGAGCAACACTTCAATTGGAACGACAGTAAAACTATATATTAAACTCTATTACAAATTGTTTATATCTAGCCTACGGTGTAGACCCCAGCAGAAACACGTTTCCCTCACGAAACGTGTTTCTGCTGGGGTCTACACCGTAGGCTAGTTTATATCTTGCTTTAAAGTTTTCAAAATATTTCGACTGAAAAAAGTGAGCTGTTATCTTGAGAGTAAGCGATCAATATGGGTCAAAAACTTCGTTTCTGTTCGCTGTCTGAAATATAGAAATGATTAAAAACATTTCAAACAATTTTGGATTGTTACTCGGTCATTTTAGAGTAGTTTTATATGGTTAACCCAACTCCTGACGTCATCAAAACCATAGTTAATAAGGTCAAGGATTATTCCAAGATGGCGGACAGCTCACTAATTTGGGTCTAAATATTTCGAGAACAAATCGGTAATATAGAGTTTAATAATTTTAAGAGTTCTTTTGAATGAGACAAACTAGATTTTTATTGTCAATGTGCTGGTTTGCACTATCAAATTTTCTGTGATCACAGAAGAAATTTTGCATGGGTAAATTCTTAGTTTTGAAGGATTTGTAAGAAATGCTTGAGAGAAACTGACTCAATGTTTATTAAAAAATGAATCGGTTCCCTAAAAAATTTCTTACGTATCCTTCAAAACTTAGAATTTACCCATGCGAAATTTCGACTGTGATCACAGAAAATTTGATAGTGTCAAGCTTAAGTTTAAGCTGAATTAGCTGATTAAAAGTATAAAGTTCATTCAAACGATATTTTATGGTCAGGAAAAACTTGTATCATGAATCGCGACACTATTCATCTCGGCCCATATGAACAGCCCCTTGAAATCCTTATTAAAGCACTTTTCTTTGAAGAAAATAGTATACGGTTAGTTTCAAGGCTCTAGCCTGGGAACGAGGTTGCGGGCTTCCGGCGTTCTGGGGAAAGATTCGACGTGCAGAAACGATCTTATTTTGTTAATTTTCCGTCTCAAACAGCGAAAAATCTGACTCCTCGTATTAAATTCTCCCACTTTGATCTCTATTGGGGAAGAGGGGGGCATTAGCTCACTCGCTACAAGTTTTGGGGGCTATATCTCCCTATCCCCTCACCCAAATTCCACTGCTGTCTGCCGACGTGCAAATTCGAGCAAATTCAAAGACTTTAACACTGTCAATTTCAAGAAGTTGATTTTAACTCCACAAAAGTGTATTATTCCGTCAACAAAAACGTTGACAGAACAAAGCCCTAATGAAATGAGATGAGAGTTGGCAAGCGAGAGTTTGCACCAGAAGCTTTCTCAACTCTCATTGCCCGGACAAATTACGAGAACAAGAGTTGCATGAGAGTTGATACGATTTGACTGGATACTACCGCTCGCGTGAAGCGAAAACTCTCATCAACTCGCGTTAAAATTTGAAGCAGTTCAAAGTTGATGAGAGTCGACGAAAGCTGGCGGTGAAACACGATCTTTCTCAACGGCCAGTTTATACCTGTAAACCACAATAAATCATAAGTATTCTTTAGTTTTTTTTTTCTGTGTTGGTGTTATGTACTTAGGTGAATATGATGTTTGTGATGTTACTCTGAGTGTATATCCACACCGGGCAAGCTTGAAAAATATGCCCGGCCACGGTGGGAATCGAACCTACGACCTTTGGAATGCTAGCCCAATGCTCTGCCAACTGAGCTACGCGATCAGGTCGGTTCGAATATGTGATATTTCGGAACTGAGTCTAGTTCCTTCGACATCAATGCAGTCTAGTAATCATGATTTTTTTCTGTGTTGGTGTAATGTACTCAGGGGAATATGATGTTTGTGATGTTACTCTGAGTGTATATCCACACCGGGCAAGCTTGAAAAATATGTCCGGCCACGGTGGGAATCGAACCTACGACCTTTGGAATACTAGATACTTATTCCCTATAGTTATAATCACACCGCGTATTTTCAGTTCCAAAATGTTGTATCTCGGCTGATGAGAAAGATCGTGACTCAATCTTTACGACCGTTACGACCATATAGAAACCTGCAGGTTAAAGATTTAACTCTTTGAAATTTCCAAGTCAAGGTGAAGTCAAAGAACTCAAAAATATGGCAAAAATATTTATTATACGACCAACGAGGCGTTTAAGTATATGCAAAATTTGCGATAAAAAATCACGAAGTCTTCTTTGACATGGTAATTTGAATCGCGCCAAGACAAAGACGATGTAACAATGTCACGGTTTAATCGCTTCCACCCCCTGTGTCTATGGTAATAAACACGAATATATGATAGATAAAAATGGTTACAGAGAATTATATTAAGATACAAGTGTGAAATTTAAGTCCGTATCTTAGTTTACCCCAGGCGAATATCTGAAATAACTGAAGTCAATGCCAAGACGCGGATACCTGTCAGTCAGACTTACAAGAAAATTTACCAAATTAAATTTAGAAAACTGGAAAAAAGGTTGATAGTATATACATATTATATACAATGTCAAAACTCACCCGATTTTTCGTCTGAATAAACCAGACGAGTTCCATAAATGGAGAGCAGGAAAATCAAGAAAACTGAAAAATCCATGCTCTCTGCATTCAGCTAACAGCAAAATTCTCTGCTGTTTTTCTGATGAAAAAACGCGATTAGGTGTCTAACTTAGACACAAGCTCGCACTGAAAATAAAAATGTATATTTTCCCGTTAACTATTTGATGCAAATAATACGTTTTAAAGCTTCGAATAGATACGCAGCTCCGATTGCAAAGCAATCAATAAAATATGCATGGGATATTTTTGTTTCGTTGAATAAGGTACAGTAGCTCAATAGACCGGCTCTGCTACTAGCAAAAACAATCCTGGTGGCGCACAGAGAATTTGAAAACAACTTAGTGAACACGACTTGTTTGCTTGGAAAACAAAACGTAAGGTCTTTTATCCATAAAGAAACAATATACAAACCACTTATAATTTTTTTTTGTATTTTTGTAAGTCTTTCAAATTTTCATGCTCTAGTTAACGTCAGCATTATTAGCTATGGGCAGGGGCAAATCATTGTTCAATTTTTGTCTAGCTTATAAAATACAGTCTTCTTCGTCAAAGGAAATTCTTGAATTGATATTTTGAATTAAAAGGTGTTTATAAATAACAACCAGTATCTTGAACAAAGATTAAGACAAAATGTAAGACCTTTCACCCATAAACCAACAATATATGAACTGCTTAAAATTTAAATTTCTTAAAATTTAAATCGTTAAAATTTTCGTGTTCTATAACGGAATACAAAAGCCAAGGCTAGGGCAAGGCATATATCGCTGTTCACATTGTCCAGTTTATATGTAGGAGTCTTCACGTTTTACTTTTATTTTTGATATTTTGAGTTTCGAAAGATGTTTGAAAATAATGTAAATGCCATCTTCATAAAAGATCAAGTTACTGTACTCGTCTATAAATAATTTATGGTAATCTAGGTCGTGGGCCAAAATTATTTCGCTTCGTGGCACCCTTGTGGGAAGTACTTGGTTTGTGGTTTATTTGAAAGGCATATAGGTATATTACTACCAAAAAAAGTTCCCAAGCAAAAAACTTGCCCAATACCGAGAAAATGGGTGATCAATGATTATCCTCTATTAAATTGTTATAGTACAGCTAAAAAATGGGAAATTTTGTATTCAATTACAATAAAAATGACTTGCATCATCGGAAAACGTACAAAAACCGCATACAAGACTTTCAAACAGTTTTTTGATTCTTCAAATAGTCTTTGAGTTATTGCTGCTTTAAATGTGAAAATTGGACCAAAATGTCGCAATAAGGACTGGGTTCTAAGTCAAAAACGCGTTTTTGACAACGTACAACTCGAAAACAATGAGATATAAAAATAACTGTTTAAATGTCTTATATGTAGGTTTTTGTAAGCTTTCTGATGATGCAAGTCATTTTCGTTGTAACTGAATACAAAATTTCATATATTTTCTTGCTGTAATACAATTTAATAGAGGATAATCACTGATCACCCACTTACTCGGTATTGGGCAAGTTTTTGCTTGGGAACTTTTTCTGGTAATTGAGCATCTATAGTACTATGCATTGAACCACAGAAAATCTATTCCCCAGGGGGTGCCACGAAATTGCTTTTCGGCCTAATAAACATCTAGTCTTTATTGTTTTTATTCTGACTTTTTTAATTAAGACGTATTATCTGAACAAGTTAGCAAATGGTCAGAGAACAATTAATGATGCTTGGGTTGTTAGTCGGATAGTTGACTAATCACCGTAGTTAAGTGTGCGTGGGGTTTGCGTGGGGGCGTTTAAACACAAAATTACATAAAGTAGTGATTAACGACCGCTGACAAGCATTTTTAAGATGATTATAGATTCGTATTTTGGAAATAGGCGGGAATTTCATTCAAAAATAGGGAAAAAATATTCAAACGAAAAGCGTTCCAATATACTGTTTTGAGACCTGAGATGCTAGGTTTGCAAGTGGTACAAAAAAGTAACGGCGTTTGTGTTCACACGAAGCCGCCATGCGCTCCGTTTTCATCTCGCTCCGTTTAGGAACCTCAAAATTGTTACGGCAAAAGTGATTTTTTCAAACAATTTCGCTCCGGCGTAATGTACATCCCAGTTACACAATCCCGGATTCGCATCGGAGCGACATCAAATTTTACAGTTTCAAGGGGAGTTTAGCACTCAAAATTATGATGATATAACAAAATTAGTGAAAAACTTCAAATATGAAAAGTTGTAAGGGGCCGAAAAGCGTCTCAGTTGATGTCGCTCGACTCGTTCCCATGCGAGGTTCAGAATTGACTTCCATACTTCTGACTGGTTTAGTCCGCATCTGATTGGTTAATCGAATATATGAAACGCATCTGATTGGTTAATCGAATATATGAAACGCATCTGATTGGTTAATCGAATATATGAAACGCATCTGATTGGTTAATCGAATATATGAAACGCATCTGATTGGTTAATCGAATATATGAAACGCATCTCATTGGTTAATCGAACATATGAAACGCATCTCATTGGTTAATCGAATATATGCAACGCATCTCATTGGTTAATCGAACATATGAAACGCATCTAGTGGTAGTGGAAATCAAATCTGAACTCTAGTAAAACTTCGAGTCGTATGTGTAGCTTATATGCAGTATGACGAGAGTGAGTAGAATAACCCGGTTAATAATATACATGAAAAAATTTCTCAATTCTGATTGGCTAAGAGCAGTGCAATTTTTTCGAAATACAGTGCCAAAAAATGAAATACAGTGCAGATTTCGTGCGATTTTGATCGTCTTTGAGAAACTCACTCGTGCATGTTTTCACTCGAAACCATAGTATTTTCATTGTGTTTTTCAAACACTCATTAATATTAAATTGATAAGCTTCTTAGCCTGTTAAATCACTGATAATGCGTCACGTGCAGTGACTTTATACCTGATAAAACACTTTTCATTAGCATTCTTTACATAAAGAATACTAATGAATCCGCGCTACGCGCTCCTGTTTTTAAACCTAATAAAACACTCCTGCTCTTTTATTAAACTGTACATAATTAACGGCAATTTAAGAGTCACTCTGTGGAATTACCATTAAGCATTTATTATTATTATTATTATTATTACTATTAACTTGCAGTTCTCTCGTTCAGAAAACGTCGGTCATTCTTGAGCCGCCATCTTGTTTGTTTTTTTACTGGCATGATTATGAGCTCATATCCTGGTAGTAGATAGCCAACCAAATTGCAGAATAGCTTATACCCGGTATTTGTCTATATAATAATGAACCATATTGAGCCATATATTTTCGCCACTCCTTTTGCACAAACTGCAAAAAACTTGAAAAATTCAGTAAACCTGAAAAAGTTTGAATGTCTGACGAATTCTTTAACTGTACAGTATATACAACTACATACACCACCAGTAATCTATTACTACTGTTAACACTGAACCATATTCATGTGTGCTACCACACAGTGTCCAATACCCGTTGGATGCGGCTATTCCTTACTGAAATTCTACCTGTCAAATAAAATATCTTGGTTCATTTGTTTCCCAACAATTGTATTTTACGATGATCGACTTTTTCTAAATGTACAATACTGAAACAGCCATTAAGGAAAATGCCACTAATTAAAGGTCTAATGAATACACTGAAGGCTACGCTATCTGGTCATCTATTCGGGGGGGGGTAACACCGAAGAGAAAAGGGATGGGTATAATCCAAATTTTGAGTGAATGAAAGGTCTCCAAAGAAAGTACATGTGCAGACAACATGAAACTTTAGGCTGCATAAATTTGAACAGTCGAGCAGTTATCAAACTCATGTCACAGAAGTGGTATCCTTTTGTAACGTTTTTGGCCAGCGGTAGGTATTTATTTTTTAATTAATTGATATTTAATGTTGGGAAATTTTTTTTTGACTTTTTAATGGTTAGATCAGCAATATTTTTACCATGAAAAACATTTCTCTTCGGCGCCACCCCCCGTCAAAAATAATTACCAGGCCCTTAACTTAATATTCCTGGTTATTTTAAAGATGATTTCCACTCCGTTCTGCGCATCAGTTCTGCTCATAACAAAGGGGGACTCGCAGATATAAACATTGTCCAAATTTTGCATCTTTCGAACTTTTTTGAATTGAAACGTAGAGTTTATATTCATTTACAAGCATGGCGAACCAGAAAAGTGTTAGATATTCAGTTAGTATTTCATATTTTACAAATATAGCAGTTCAAAACGTAAACAAAGTTCGCACATGCGCACACGAGTGGACATCATCTTTAACATTTTTTCCTAGGCCAGTTCCTTGGAGTTTTTTGTTTCCGCCTTGCTATTTTAGGGTGGTATTTTGACAAGGTTTGCAGGTTGACCGAGATTTCGGATTAGACGCAAGCAACGGTGTGAAAGGTTGATTGTCATATAACTGTTTAATATGTAAAGGATACGGCCGTAATTGCTCCGTAAATGATTTCAGTTCATCTCCAATACTGTCCTATATTGACAACGGCGGAAAATCAAACTTTTAGAAATTCTAGGTTGTTACAAAAACTTTATTGCTGTGACGCCACGAATAGTTGTTCTTATACAGTTTCTAATTATCAGTGGGAAAGGATAAATATTGTCCGAATAGAAACTTATTAACTATAGTCTCTCTTTCCCCTTAAATTTGCCCATGAATAACGAATGGTTCACACCAAGATGGCTGTCACAAGTCTCATTTTCTAGTGTTTAAATTGAATTGTAATCAAGGCCCAACGTTTCGACACTCCAGGTATGGTAGACCCAACGTATCAAGACCCAACGCTTCGACACACCAGGTATGGTAGACCCAACTTTTCGACACTCCAGGTATGGTAGACCCAACGTATCAAGACCCAACGTTTCGACACACCAGGTATGGTAGACCCAACGTTTCGACACACCAGGTATGGTAGACCCAACGTTTCGACATACCAGGTATGGTAGACCCAACCTTTCGACACCCCAGGTATGGTAGACCCAACGTATCAAGACCCAACGTTTCGACACTCCAGGTACGGTAGACCCAACGTTTCGACACCCCAGGTATAGTAGACCCAACGTATCAAGACCCAACGTTTCGACACTCCAGGTATGGTGGACCCAATGTTTCGAAACTCCAGGTATGGTAGACCCAATGTTTCGACACTCCAGGTATGGTAGACCCAATGTTTCGACACTCCAGGTATGGTAGACCCAATGTTTCGACACTCCAGGTATGGTAGACCCAATGTTTCGACACCCCAGGTATGGTAGACCCAACGTTTCGACACTCCAGGTATGGTAGACCCAACATTTTGACACTCCAGGTATGGTAGATCCAACGTTTCGACACTCCAGGTATGGTAGACCCAACGTTTTGACACCCCAGGTATGGTAGACCCAACTTTTCGACACTCCAGGTATGGTAGACCCAACGTATCAAGACCCAACGTTTCGACACACCAGGTATGGTAGATCCAACGTTTCGACACACCAGGTATGGTAGACCCAACGTTTCGACACACCAGGTATGGTAGACCAAACTTTTCGACACCCCAGGTATAGTAGACCCAACGTATCAAGACCCAACGTTTCGACACCCCAGGTACGGTAGACGCAATGTTTCGACACTCCAGGTATGGTAGACCCAATGTTTCGACACTCCAGGTATGGTAGACCCAATGTTTCGACACTCCAGGTATGGTATACCCAATGTTTCGACACTCCAGGTATGGTAGACCCAACGCTTCGACACTCCAGGTATGGTAGACCCAACGTTTTGACACCCCAGGTATGGTAGACCCAACGTTTCGACACCCCAGGTATGGTAGACCCAACGTTTTGACACTCCAGGTATGGTAGATCCAACGTTTCGACACCCCAGGTATGGTAGATCCAACGTTTTGACACCCCAGGTATGGTAGATCCAACGTTTCGACACCCCAGGTATGGTAGACCCAACGTTTTGACACTCCAGGTATGGTAGATCCAACGTTTCGACACTCCAGGTATGGTAGACCCAACGTTTCGACACCCCAGGTATGGTAGACCCAACGTATCAAGACCTAATGTTTCGACACTCCAGGTATGGTACACCCAATGTTTCGAAACTCCAGGTATGGTAGACCCAACGTTTCGACACTCCAGGTATGGTAGACCCAACGTTTCGACACTCCAGGTATGGTAGACCCAACGTATCAAGACCCAACGTTTCGACACTCCAGGTATGGTAGACCCAACGTTTCGACACTCCAGGTATGGTAGACCCAACGTTTTGACACCCCAGGTATGGTAGACCCAACGTATCAAGCCCCAACGTCTCGACACCCCAGGTACTCCGCTTTGGTCAAAAACGATGCCTGGAAGCGTAGCATATAAATAGGAGTAATCATGCTTTGAATAGGGATGACGGTGCCTATTTGCCAGATGAATACATTCATCTTATTGGCAGATGACGTCATTCCTTGGGTATTTAAGAAGCCAACATTGCAAATTTAGATCACCCCTGATGAAGCAACTTTAAATCACCCCTGATGAAGACACTAGACTGGAGTGTCGAAACGTTGGGTCTTGATTACATTTCGAATGGGCTTTGTATTCATTTATATAAACGGAACCACAGTAGCGAGCGAAAACATGATTGACATACTGTACCTGGTTACCATGAACGAACAAACTTTAATTTTAGTTCTAAAGCTCGTTAGAAGAGATGTGGGAGGCTATATCGTTTAGGTTACATACAGGAAAAGACATTTGTTTGATAATGTAGCTAATTTAAATACGTCGTGATCCGATTTGCAGAGATTTTGACAACTTTAAAATCTTATCTCATTGTAAATATTCTGGTTTCAAAAGGGCATACTAGATTGAAGCAGCCAGATAACATAACAACATTGGATTGTTTGTTTATTGAATTGTTGCATTGTTTGTTTGTTTGTTTCACGGTTACATTTATTACTGATATTGTTAGTTTCACTGACTAATCGACTGATTAAGAGGAAATTTTTTTGTATGTTACGTAACACGCGCTCAAAACTAATGCGTATAATATATCACTAGAGGTTATGACTAAATTGAAAATTTTTATTTTTCGATACGTTTCTCAATCGGCAAACAAACGTTAAAAGTATGTTTAGTGATTTATCTGTAAAATAATGCTAAAATGATACGCCAAAGAGAAAATGATGTCTGAAGTTCAGTAAGTTTTGCTTATATGGCTGTAAATAAGGCGTCAATTTTAAAGCATCGTTGATAATTGTATTTAAATTGACAATTTTTAACCATTATTTTATGTTTCTCAACCGGCAGATGCATTTAAAAAGGTAGCTAACTCTATAAACTAGAGAATAAAGCTAAATCAAAGTAATTTTGAGAGGAACGCCAAAAACATTTTAGGTTTTGAACATTTTTCTTTGCAAATACGTGACATTGAAAAAAAATTGCCTCTTAATGAATGAATGAATTAAGTTTGATTGATTAATTCATAACTTACTTGTTGAACTGAAGAAACAACACTTGCTTCCACAAGATATGAACTCGATATGGCTTCCACGTGCGACGTATTACCCCGAGTTGGAAGCTAGAATTTTGCAGAAAGAATTTTATCAGAGTGTACTTACTGTGTCCTGTTTTGTAATGTTTTGAATTGCATAACCCGCAATACATATGTGTCAGAGATAACAAAAGTGAGACTACCCACCCTGTGAATTCTTGAAATGGTCACTCTAATATCACCCTTTTTGAAGTAGTAGCCTTTGGCAACAAATTCACTCTCAAATCTAAAAGATAAAGGATAAACAGTATGTACTCTACAGTATGTACTGTACAGTACAGTAATTGACCACTTGCGTAATAGACAAAATATTGATCTCAACAAGTCTGGACAAAAATTTCATCACAGCTTGAAAGAGCATCACAAAATTAGTAATATTCCAAAGTTTCGTTGCGAAATGTTGTAAAATGCGGATAATATAGCCTTGCGAAGTTTGCCGTTTTTCAGTCATTTTCTATTACAAACGGGAAATTGACAGCCCCAAAGGGTATTGGGCTGTCAATTTCTCCCGCGTAATGCAAAATGACTGAAAAACGGCAAACTTCGCAAGGCTATATTATCTGTGAATTTTTGTCTAGACTTGTTGAGATCAAAATTTAGTCTATTACGCAAGTGGTCAATTGGATTTGATGGATGCGGGGACTGATTATAACAGTACTACCAAAACCTCGGCAATTCGGATATTGAAAAAACTGAATTCACTTATGCGCGAATCAAATCGAAACCTTGACAACCCCCCCCCCCCCGGGGGCATACCTGGGGAATTTGCTTGTTTAGTATTTTAAGAAGGCGGGAATTTGACCTTTTTTCTAGTGGAAGGTGGGGAATTTATTAAGGGGGTCAGGAATTTGAATTTTTCTTTTAAACACGTGTGCCACGCAACATCAAAGCGCCTGGGTACGAGGCTGCACGTGTGCTGAAATAGAGTTCACTGGTGCTGAATCCAAAATGGCGTCAATGGATCTTGGTTGACTGAAAGAAAACGGCTTTGAACGATTGAAGAGCGTTGAAGGAAAGAAAAGCTTTGTAATTCCAAAATTTCGAAATGCGGTAGCTTCCAATTCGTACATGGGGTGGGGTATTTGAACTCCAATTTTCCCTAATACGTGGTGTATTTGAACGGGAATTACAAATATATGTAGGGAATTTGACCTGACCAAAACGTTAAAATTCAAATTCCCAGGGTATGCCCGGGGGGGGGGGGGG
>CACRXK020002062.1:0-46669 GCA_902702795.2 Paramuricea clavata | reverse complement strand
TATATATATATATATATATATATATATATATATATATATATATATCTATATATATATCTATATATATATATATCTATATATATATATATATATATATAGATATATATATATATAGTTTATCGTTTTACCTCAAAAAACCACAACAGTCTGTTTCATCCGTATAGGATATATATATATATATATATATATATATATATATATATATATATATATATATATATATATATATATATATATATATATATATATATATATATATATATATATATATATATATATATATATACCGGGTGAGGCAAAAAAAAGTACGACTCTTTGAATTGGTATAACATCAAAACTAAAAGACCAATGACAATAAAACACGTTTATTGGCATTCAGCGATGTCTAACTTAAATTTTGATATATGCCATGCACATTTCCATGCCATATTGACAAAGATACGTGCATTTGAACAAGAGTAACATTTTTGAAACTGAGAGAATTAAGCTAAAAACGGCCTATTAAATATTAATACCTTTATATACAAAAACAACTTGTGTTAAGTTACGTTAACGCTTGTTGTTCAATATATATAACCCGAAAATATAATCCCCCAGTAGGGTTAGCAAAATTTTTCTCTTACTTGTAACTTGTTTTTTAATCTCCATCAAAGTGAACAAGACGATAAAACCGGCTATAATAAACCTCCATATATTATCATTCAGGGGTTGATATAATTCATGCCCGTATCTCGGTGTTGTCACAGCTACTATAGTCCAGAGCATTGTATAGGTCAGATTTAAAGCCATGTCCATGATCGCACCTCTCTTCCCATAAATCCTCCATTTGACCGCTATAAGTCTTCTCATAACTGGATGCATAATGACATCAAACCTTTAATTAAGCATAAAATTGTGAAATTGTTCCAAATTGCACTCATGACCATACCATTACCTACGCTAACAAAAGAAAAATATATCTCGTTCGCACCTTTCATTCTGGACGGCTATTTCCAGGGGGGAACGCGCTTTTGTTTCCTGCAATTCTTCCTTCAGTTTCGCGCCTTCGAGGTAGTTGAGAAAGTAAAACTCCCGCCTGTTGATGTTGTCTGTTGTGTGAAATTGGTCCAATGCTATGAGCGCCACTTCGGGAATCTTTTCAATAAGGAGTGATAATGCAGAGTTCCCCTGTTCGTCAAACACGCCAGCAGGCGCTCCCGCAGTCACCAAAAGTTTGGCAGCTTTGAAACTGTTCATTTCTGCGGCCACCTGGGGGAATTTAGGAGAATGGTTTACTCATGGAAGAAGGTCTATATTTAGTTTTTGAATGCTGTTCTTAGGGTTTGTAATCCAAGTGAGTATATATATATATATATATACATTTTGAGACCTGACCAGGAACGCACAAGGTCCTCTGGTAGGAATTGAACCTACGGCCCTGCGATTATTTTTTCGCAACTGCTCCTATAAAAGGCACAATTTCCATCAATAAGACCTCTCTACAATATAGGAGAATGCTTTTTGAAATGCAATGAATTATGAACTCTCTCTTAGTTGGCTCTGTATTTTGTATATGGTCATATTTATGGCAATCCCCCACACTACCTAGCAACACTACAACAGCTAGAAGGAGCATCTTAGAATTAGTAAAACTGCAAAGATTGGTTGCTAAATGTTGTAAAATGAAGAAAATATAGCCCTGCATGTGAAGTTCGCAAATTTTGTATATATTTGTTTTGCGCGCGGTAAAAATAACCACTTTCGGCTCAAAAATGAGTTCCCGCGCGTAGTGTAAATATATGCAAAATTTGCGAATTTCACAGGGCTTTACACATGGCGACATTCTCAGTGAAACGGGAAAAAGGCTACCTGTAACGGTGTCCGATTTCTGCTGTCGCGAAAATCGATATTCGCGTCAAGGTCTAGCAGCATTTGAAGAGAGTTGACGGCGTCATTTTTTGCTGCGTAATGTATCGCAGTTTGTCCTTCGCCGTTTGTCTTGATGTCAATATTTCCGCCATTTTCGACGATAAATTCTACCATATTAGCGTAGTCGACTGCTGCGGCAACGTGAAGAGGAGAACGACCGTACTTATCTTGATGATTGACATTGGCGCCTGTGTAAGGTAAAATTAATGGATGATTCCATCTAGAGACGAAATTTTGATCTAGGCAAGAATGAAATCCATTACCATAGCTTGAAAGAGCATCTTAAAATGAGTAAAATTGCAAAGTGTGGTTGCGAATTGTTGTAAGATGAGGAAAATATAGCCCTGTGAAGTTCGCAAATTTTGTCAGATATTTGCATTACGCGCGGGAAAAATAACCATTTTTGAGCCGAAAGCGGTTATTTTTACCGCGCGTAATACAAATATATACAAAATTTGCGAACATTACATGGCTGTATTTTCTTCATTTTACAACATTTAGCAACCAATCTTTGCAGTTTTACTCATTCTAAGACGCTCTTTCTAACTGTGCATGGTGCTGGATTTTGTTCTTCTTGCCTTGATCAAAATTTAGTTTCTAACTGGAATCACCCATTGATGGTTAAGATAATATCACACAATAGACGTACGTTCTGGTAGATTGGACATTGCGAACTAATCTTGGGTGTAGTTTCACCAAATTCCCAGTTTGGTCAGCGTAAAACCTTTCTTGCAGTTCTGCCTGATCCAAAAATACGGATTCCGGGATCCCCGCGAAATTGACGCACGAAATTGCGATTTTGAAACTCGGGTACCAATTTTCTTCAAATTTTGAAACAACGTTGGTTGTGTAATTACAACTTATTCCATGTTAGTATAAACCTACTAGTAGGCTATCACATATCGTGCCTTCTGATTGGCTACGCTACTAGTAGGCTATTAGTAATAGCCTACTAATAGAAAATTCAAAATGGCGGAAAATTCGTCTGCATGATTTTTTGGACGACTTGTTGAACAATTCTGTACTAAAAAACCCCGAAAAAAGCAACAAAAATATGGAATGGTAATTTTTAAGGGTAAGAAAATAGACAAAATAACATACACTCCATGAAATTTTAAAATTAAAACTGAATTTTGTAAAACATTTTACGCGAACAAAAACTAAAATATTTGTTTACCTTTAATGGTTTTATAATGTTTTTTTGTGTATTTTTGTATTGTGTTTGCAGCCTAGTTGTAAATTAATGTTAAAGTTTATACTAAAACAATTAGACAACTCGGCCTCGTTGCCTATGAGCAAATAGTCAACTCGGCTTCGCCTCGTTGACTATTCGCTCATAGACAACTCGGCCTCGTTGTCTAATTGTTAATTGGTCATCATAGTTTAGGAAATTTGTTTCTAATCTTGTAAGATTGTAACTACTATGATTACTTCAGGATTTATCTTGAATTTATATTGCTTCACATTACAACACTATAATAGGCCGTCCGCTGCGTCCCGATATCCGGTTCACTTTCATTTCCCATGTCTTGGAATCGAAATATTTTTACGGGAACTAACACTTTCGAACATGCTGAGTTTAAATCCGAAAAGTTCCCGCTCCGTAGACCCGCAGTTTTCCCACAAACCGCTATTTTATCTTCACTAATTTCACGACAAATGTTTTCATTGTTCAACGACACGGATCGATGACGACAAATGATTATGTCACTCAAAAGGACCAATTTCTATTAACCAGTCTTCCTTTTATTAAAGGACCGTTCTGATTCCTCGAAAGGAAAAACCTTTTCCACCTATGCCTTCTCTCTTCCAGACCCAAACACTTACCTTTTTCCACAAGAAACCTCGCCACATCAACATTCCAGGATCTCGCGACCTCGTGAAAAATCGTCTGACCGTTGGTGTCCATGCAGTTGATATTCGCACCATCCTGTACAAGCGACTCGACAAACTCGAAATTAAATACATCGTCTTCCTTGTTGGACTTGGCAAGATTTGCAAGATACTGCAGGAGGGCTTGGTCCCTTACGTTGTCAGTAGAATCCTGATCATCTTCCTCCCGCTTCCCAAGTTCACTGTCAAGGACTGCGTAGGTTGCCGTGTTCGGCCGTTTGTCTTCTGCAGATGACAAGAAAAGACGCGGCACAGGTTAGTGGAATCAAAAATTATATTTCTCAACTGTTTTTGTCCTAACCCACCCTGTCAAGGTGGTACAAAACAAACAGGCAAACAAACTCGTTGAACTAAATGATTGCGGAAGAAACCTGTCGTCTATAATCTATCGTGTGAAAATAATACAGTTTTAGGATCAAAATTAACACTAGGTTTATGGTTGAGAAAAGTTCTAGGACCCAATTTAAAATAGCAGTGCTCCCAACTTGGAATGCAAGCGTTTGTATACAAGACGTGATAATCTGTATTTCGCCGTTGTAAAACAGAGCTACAGCGACGTCTAAAACGTCCGTGAGATTTCAATTATTAATTTCTGCTATTTTCTTGCATTAATGTGATATTATTAACTGTTCTCGCTGCACTTTCGTTCTGCTTTGTTGAAGTTCTTAATAACAGTAGTTATAATAGACCTTTCCCCTTTTGAGTGAAATTTTGATCTAGACAAGTCTGAACAAAAATTTCATCACAGCTTGAAAGAGCATCACAAAATTAGTTATATTCCGAAGTTTCGTTGCAAAATGTTGTGAAATGCGGATAATCATATGGGATAATATCGCCTTGCGAAGTTTGCCGTTTTTCAGTCATTTTGCATTACAAACGGGAAATTGATAATCAGATGATCAAACTGATTATCAATTTCCCGTTTGTAATGCAAAATGACTGAAAAACGGCAAACTTCTCAAGGCTATATTATCCGCATTTAATATTACTAATTTTGTGATGCTCTTTCAAGCTGTGATGAAATTTTTGTCCAGGCATATCTAGATCAAAATTTCACTCATAAGGGAAAGGTCTATTAGGTTGCTTTGCTTAAGTTCGCTATTATTTCGAAAAAAACACCTGCTACTTGAATCAATAGCGAGGCCAGAGGTCATGTTGGGCTAGCCTGCATGGCAGGCGGTTCCTAAAATTGGTTAAATTTTCCTCTAGTCACACAATTTTTTTGTTGTTGTTCTCTTTGCATGAATTTCACCGTGAAATCGCTGTAAATGGCCATTCCGGACTTTAAAAATTATTCCGGACCCCCTGGAATGTTCGAGTATGAATACTCAAATTTCCTCAGCCTCGTCACTGACTTGAATGTACTCATGAAAAAAACCAACTGAATTTCATACACTGTCAACATGATCTCTTCTCAAAATTAAGGCTATGTCTTAATTGTAAAATTTTTGAAAATTAAGGATGGCTTAAATTTGAAATTCTCCAAAATTAAGGCATAGCATAGCCTTAATTTAACAATACCACAATCATTAGACAAGACTTCTTGCTATAAAAGTAATGGCCTTAAAAAAAAAGTCGCCAGATTTAAATTTGGATCGGATTGGGGTGGGCTTCGGATGAACTTCTCGTGAAAGTCTTTTTATCTCTTGATGAACTTCTCGTGAAAGTCTTCCGTGAAAGTCTTCTTATCTCAAAGCTCAAACCTACTTTGAATCAGCAAGGTAGCTCCATTCCTCTCTCACTTCTCTGACTTCTTTCCTTACCCCCATCCTCCGCATTCCTATTACCTTGTAATCTGATATTGTAAATAGTAATTTATTCATATTTGTAACTCATTGTCATTCTATATTCATTTACTCTGAAGATGTCTTAAGTTAAAGACGAAACGTTATAGTACTTTTCAAATAAATTTTATGTATATATCCTTGTCGATATTGCTCTTTTGCGTACGTTATGCTGGGCATTAATTTTTATATTACGATTACGATTCCCGCCTGGTTCATCACTTGCAAGTATTTGGATTAGAGTTAGGGGTTAGGGGTTAGAGGTTAGGGTGGCGGTTAGGTTTAAAATTAAGGCAATGTCTTAATTTGAACGCTTTTTACAATTAAGACATAGCCTTGACTTTCGGAAGAGATCGAGCTGTGCAGGTATTCACAAATTCAGGTAATGTAACCCCATTCTCGTACCCAGAGCCCTTCTTAAGCGCGTAAAAAGGGCTCTGGGTACGAGAATGATTTAACCCCTACCTGGAACCTACCTGGTATATCTTCCATCAGCATGATTTCGTACAATTTCTTCGTCTCCCATTGAGCGTAACTTCGTCTTGTGTACTTTTTGTCTGGCTCGTCTGGTTCGTCCGTTTCTAAACACAATACAAGATTACAAAGACTCCATAATGTCCCCTTGGTAAATGCACTCGTTTGCAAACTGTAGCCATTCCGAATTTGATGAGTGGACTGGGGGCGAGTGCTAAAAAGTGCCCAAATTAAGAAATGAACCAAATCACTAAAAAGACCACGTCGAAATTAGTAAGTATGCTAAGGTCTGAAGACGTTTACATGAATACCCTTCGAATAATAAGCTTTCGAAAATCGCGATATTTACTACGAAATGTACTGCATTTTTTGTTTTTGGAGACGCGCGTCCCCAAAACAGTCTTTTAATCAGTAACTTCACAATTTTCGAAAGTTGTATACTTACTAATTTTCGTTGTATACTTACTAATTTTGAGGTGGTCTTTTTAGTGATTACCAAATCACTAAAAAGACCGCCTCAAAATTAGTAAGTATACAAAGGTTGAAGACGTTTACATGAATGCTTATTTTGAAAGACGTTTACATGTCAAAGTGTTGAACACCTGAATTTTTGAAAACTGTATCGAGCCACCTTATTAAAAAACTTTTAATGACTTTTATCTTCTCGTGTTTTCACCACTGGAAGATAAAAGTCGTATCTTTTCCCCGCCGGCGCCGTGTAATATCCTATATTTAGGCCTACACGCGGTAAAAATAACCATTTTTGAGCCGAAAGTTGTTATTTTCACCGCGCGTAGTATACTAAAATACTGAAAATTCGCTAATTTCACAACTTAGGGCTATATTTTCCGTATTTTACAACATTTCGCAACCAAACTTTGCAATTTTACTAATTTTAGGATGCTCTTTTGAGCTATAGTGATAGATTTCGTCTTTCTTGTCCGAGATAAAAAATTAGTCGATATAGCTGTCTATTGGTTCTCTCGAATGAGAGTCTCAAAATTCTGATATTTATCGATTACCTGAAATTTTCTTGGCCGGATCCTCCAATTTCGTGCCAAATGTAACAGCCTGCAATTTGTTTTTGCCATTCAGAAGACCGGCTTTCTCGTTGTTGCCAGACATCCCACCCTAGCAACAACGCCATACATAATTTATCGTTATATATTATCTTAGTTTGGCCTTAAAAAGCCAGATTAGCGCTAACCCTCGGCTAAAATTTAACCTGCTGTTTTAGTTTGTATATTTCTGCACGTCCCTTTATTTCAAAACGTCGGAGAAGAAAACTCCTACTGACCCAGACAAGATTTCTAAAGAAATATATCCAAATTTAGAAACAAGCTGTTCGAATGTCGACTAGTTCGAACAACCGCCTCTGGTCGTCAATTAAGCGACTTCAATATAACTATGTAGCTAAACAAATCTATGGGTTAAAATCAAGACAAGATTTTATATGCTGATATTTCGACTATATGTATTTCAAAGCCTTGTATTTCCAAATGCTTGTCTTCGGCATTTGTTGTTTTGTTTATATTCTATATTTTTTCAAATGATCGGCAGGAAATGGATTTTTATAGATATAGTTCTGGCACTTCCAAATGGAAGAAGGCTGTCTATGGATATCACATGCAAATGATTTTCGCGAGAGATCCTGTGAGAGCCATCCCTTCCGTTCCAGGCTCGCATCGACTGCGGGGCTCTGGTGAGACAGTCCTCCGAGAGCAAGCGCTTTTCATCTCTGAAATCGTGGACTCGATTCTCTCGCTGTTCCAGACTCCAACTCATGTAAAGAGTCTGTTAACGCTCTGCCGAAAGTCGTGAGTTTTCTCCGCGCGCTCCGGTTTCCTCCCACAGGGAAGTTGAAAGGGTGCCAGGATAAACACAGTTAAGAAAGTAATATCAATTTATTAAAAGATACCAATTTTGCAGTTAAAAACTGAATTACACTGCCACTGAATTACACTGCCTATGCATATGAGTAAAAATGTCTACAAACACTCCTTATTTAATTTACAAATTGTTAATTTTGATAGTTCTAGGTAAGAATGTAGCTAAACAATTATTATTTAAAACTAGAGTTGTAGACCTTACTACCGGCCATAATAAGACTATTAGCAAACCTACTTGTAACTTGTCCTATGCTTTGGTATTGAAAGACAGTTATTATTACGTAGAGCCGGAATTGAATATCCTGTTTTATGTCTTGGGGGAACGAGAGAATGGAGTTTATGGGATGTTTCATCACATATTGGAGCGAAACGTTTCTCGCAAATGGTCTTTCTCCGCAGGAACAGTGACACCACCCCCAGCACGTACCAACGCATCTTCATATTTGAGATCTGGAAAGATTATACGAAGGGCTGTGCGTTGAATACTCTCGATCTCGTCGCTCAAATATTGCGCCAAGCTATAGTGCCATACCTCGCACGAAAATTCTAAGATTGGTCGAACGCAGGTAGTAAAAACCCGGACTAACTTGCCCGCTGGTATAGAGGATCTCTTAAGTACTCGTAAGGCATACAACCGCTTCGAAGCTTTCTTGCAGATATAATCAACGTGCTCGATCCATTTAAGATCTTTAGAGATCATGACACCAAGTAATTTAGCGTGCGGGACCACGACTATATCATGATTGTTGTAAAATATATAGGCCTATAGAAATCTTAAACTCAAACCTTGATCAGTCTTAGAGGACGCACGGTCTGAAGAATTAAACCCCGGGTGTCATGGTATTAAGATTATACTAAGAAAAACAGACATTGCATCTTCTATAAATTATAGATAACTTACTTGATTGTTTCTTAATTTTGCACAAAACCACAATCTTCGACGTTTCTGCAATTTAAAAGCTAGTCTCACTGCTGCTTAAATCGTAGTGCACAATGGGCAAATAGCTACTTGGAATGCAGCTAGCATTTAACCTTATGTCCCCTCCCATTAAATTTTTTTTTTAAACAAAGATGGCCAAACAGCACGTGTCTTCCCGCTTTGTTTTTATTATCCAATTAATAATATTTTGGGATCGGTCAATATTTATGGCGGACGGTGGCGCCGAAGAGAAAGGTTTTTTCTTTGTAAAATTTTTGGCGATCCAACCATTAAAAGTTAATTTTTTTTACCCAACCTCAATTAAATATCAATAAAAAATAAATTCCCACCTCCAAAAATGTTACAAAAGGATACCGTTCAGTTGTCACACATGTCCTTCACCACTTCTGTGACATGATTTTGATAACTGCTTGTGCAATTTTCTGCGGTCTAAAGTTTCATGTTGTCTGCACATGTACTTTCTATGGAGACACCATTTGCCTCCTGACAAATCGGAAAATGATCAAGATAGTGACTGATTGATTTACATATTGCATTGACATATGAGTGTTGACATTGCTTTTTAGTCCTCAATATTTGAGTGAGTCATGCTTTGGAAATGACAATAAATTTTTATTACCCAACCCTTGAGTTGTTTTGTTTTTCATTTAATTACCCAACCTTTTGCCGACATAAAATTGTTTACCCAACTCTCTATAGTTAGTTCAGCAACGTCTGTTCATGTCATTATAACTATATTACCCTTTTAATAATGTTTTATTAACTAAATGTATATGTTTCAGGGGATGACAAGCTTCGCACATTGGTTAAAGACAACTTAAATCTTAACGCTCGCTTTTGATTGGCCACTTGGCAGGTTTGTGAATATATAATAAAATAGGCTTTTGAGTAGCAGTTGACTTTGGACAGCGGGATGGAATCAAAAGCATGCAGTCAAAATAGTTTTCCCACCTCAAACAAAGCAAATTTTCTTCTAAAATATGAATATTTTTTATTGCGTCTTTAATAAATTGGCTTATATGTACAAAATGTAATAGACACTGCCCGAATTTGCTGGCGAAAGCTACTTATTCACATTGGATTACATTTTCCGCCTCGACTTCAAGGCATCAGTGTGCACTCAAACAAATTGGGGAATTGTCTATTTGACTGAATATAAAAATTAAACTATCTAATTTACTGATCTATCTGGCTTAAGCTTTACGCTACCTCCTCAGACCGTAATTTGAATCCCTATTTAATTTTGTAAGGCAGAATATGCCCGTTCGCAGATTGGAAATTGAAAAGCTTAATTAAGCGAGTCATAAAAAATCAATGGTAAATAGTGCCAATCGTACAGGATGTGTTCGCACTAGTACTGCTTGTTCCCAGTTGTTGTGACAAGTCTGGAACACGTTGTTACAAGGTTGATGACGGTAACAGACTCGCTACAAGTTGTTCCAACAAGACTAGTACAGCCTGTTCGTAACAAAGGCCTACTTTGGGTGCCAACGTCGCCGTTATTATGTGCAACATTGTACGACATTAGGCGACATTGGCAATTTTGAAAGAAAAGTAGTTTGCGCCGCTGGGCGAAACTGGGCCACAGGGAGCGACATTAGGCGAGGTGTTAGGCAAAGTTCAAAAATTTGGTGCACATGGGCGACATTAGGCGACCTTGGCCCCCAAAGTAGGCCTTAACAAGGTGTTACGAGCTTGTTGTCATGTTAACAACTTATTAACACACTTGCTTATTAACACACTTGTTTATTAATAGCTTGTAATTGTCATGTTAACAACTTATTCACTTATTATTGCACGTCGTTACGTGCAGACGATATCAGACTTGTTTGGAACGACTTGTTGCGAGTCTGTTGGCTCAACCTTGTTACAAGATGATAACTGACGGACTTGTCAAAACTGGGAACAAGCAGTGCGAACACATCTTAGAGCCCATGTCTGCTCAAGAAAATTTTTCGCAGAAAGAAAATTTTGGTTGGCCGACACAAATGTTCGGTCGGAAAAAGCTTTTGAAGTTGAAACTTTTAACAATGATATTTTCTGTCCGTGGAAATTTTTCTTTGGTGGGAAAAGGCCTTTAAGCTTGTACTATACGTGACCGGCTGTCGGACCGACGTCATTACAAAGATAATATTTGGTTAACTATTAGTGACGTTTTTGTCAACACGAATGTCACCTGAGAATTGGCATAACTAATTTTGGCTGCATTTTGCATAGGAAGCAAACAATTTTAAAAATCTTATGTTTTGTCATATGTGTTGAAGATTATATCAGCATTGTATTTCTTGTCCGGAACTAGAGACAATTTCACACGAGTTATCATCGAACCAGGAGTCGTTCTTTTTCTCTTTGACTTTTTCCTTCGGTTTTTGCAACGAGACGAACTCGTTATTGTCCACAATTTCACAATGTCTAAGATACTGCGAGAACAACTGCCTTGCTTTGCTCAAAACCTTCTCCGCGTCATGCTTTCTCACTTTTTTATCGAAAGAAGACGCCAAAGAGTTATAGTCTTGTTCGCTAAAGACCCGTTCGCGGTGAAGAATTAGAATGGCGAGGCATAAAAATAATGTGAATGGGTTTCCATCGCCTAAATGATACGGGTCGGGCAGGGAGACCAATTCGAGTTTCCCGCCAAAATCGTTTATATTCAGCTGAGCGTATTCGTCCTCGTCAGAAAAATTCTCATCATTGTTCGCGTTGACGAGCGATTGATAGGAGTATGGTAACGAGTTGTATCCCTCTGACCGCAATACCGCACTGGAGTGATTGCATAATTTGTTCGCGGTGTTGAACGTTTCTCCACTTGGGGACTGGGGGGCATCTTTGGGGGGAGGGGGCAGCAGAGAGCTCCAGATCGCTTCCATAATATTTAAGGCATCGTCGAATTGGAATTCTCGCTTGAGGTCTAACACTAGCCATCGATAGCAGAAGAACATATCATCTGCTTCGACTTTCAGAAGATACTTGTATAATTCCGGATCAAATTTTTGTACGAGAAGAGTTAAGTGGTCAAACTTCAAAGACATCGCCTTGCCGTCAGGGAGGAAATGTTTCTTACAGCGAGCCATGAGCGTGGAGAAACATGTAAACGTCACCGCTTCGTCCTCCATGACAACCAGAAGCGGGGCGGCCAGGTCGCTCATGCCCTGTGCGTACGAAACATCCGGGTTCAAGATAGCATAAGTTACCAGGATGTTGAATAATGACGTCAGACGCTGATGCTCATCAGGGACATCGAAGTACGGATAGGTTCGGTCAGTCCGCCTGACATCTTTCCAAACCATGTCCCTGAGGGGTTCGGTCTTTGGTAACTGGTCTTCCCTTTTCCAAGAGGCCCGTATCTGCCAGTACACCTTAGATTTCATTAACAAATATTTCTCTCTGTCTATTTCAGTCAAATCCGGGGGGAACACGTTCAAGAGATGTTTCCAAACGTCTTTTCGTAAGGTCGGTTCCACCCCCCAGTTGAAGACAATGACCCACAATTCCTGTGGGTTTATCAAACGGCCTTCGTCATCAAAGTGTGCCAACCAATCAGATTCGCCCAAAGGACTCTTCCGGCTCGTGTCTATAAAAGCACTGGTGATCTGGTATAACGTGTTCTCGACTCGCTTTCGAAGAGCCGAGGCTATAGGTAGGGCTAGTCTGTTACCAAATGATCTGATATCCTTAATCATAGGGATGTCATAACCGTCTAATACTATCCAATCTTCACTCTCGTTTGGTACCACAGCTGTAAAATAGAAGTTAGTATCGTCCATTAGGCATTAGTCACTAACCCAGTAAGTCCAGGGTTCGGATTTTAACAGTGTGCAATGTGCAATTTGCATGTCGTTCTGTACCAAATAGTGAAAATTGCACATCACTTTTCCAAACGGCAAACGATGTGCAAAAAAAATCAGACTTTGAAACAATACAATATGTACTGTGTGTCTATTTGTTTTTCGCTAGTGAAGAGGCGTACTGACATTTTATTTTCTTAACACTTCATGACACGACACTAAAGCCTTAAGCAGTGAACTTTGGCAGCTAATAGACCTTTCCCCTTATGAGTGAGATTATGATCTAGATATGCCTGGACAAAAATTCCATCACATCTTGAAAGAGCATCGCAAAATTAGTAATATTCCGAAGTTTCGTTGCGAAATGTTGTAAAATGCGGATAATATAGCCTTGCGAAGTTTGCCGTTTTTCAGTCATTTTGCATTACAAACGGGAAATTGATAATCAGATGATCAAACTGATTATTAATTTCCCATTTGTAATACAAAATGACTGAAAAACGACAAACTTCGCAAGGCTATATTATCCGCATTTTACAACATTTCGCAACGAAACTTCGGAATATTACTAATTTTGTGATGTTCTTTCAAGCTGTGATGAAATTTTTGTCCAGACTTCTCTAGATCAAATTTCACTCAAAAGGGGTAAGGTCTATTGATGCTGTGTATGTTTTTATTTAGGCTTTTAGCGTTAAACATTTTCCACCCAAAATGGCAGAAGTCAGACAATTATGCCATATGAAGAGTTGTGACGTCACTTGCAGCAACTGAATACAATGATCAACGTAGAAATTCTTACTTTCATCTGTAACATGGATGCTCAGTTCCAGGTAAGGAGAATTTACTGTTGCCACTACCGCCTCTTGTAGATCCTTATCAGAGGTAATAGTGAAATTTAACAGGCTGTTCCCACATGAGAGTCTGTGTGAAATTTCCAAATTCCTGTACACAAAAAAAGAATCGATCAGGGGGGGAGGGAACCAGTCTCATTCAGGTCAGGCAAGAAGAGTATGTATATTAATTAACTTATTTCAAAGAGAGGTGAGCTTAACTCTTTAAGTTGCATTGTACCCTAATGTACCCTACTCTACTATTTTACTCTGTCTGATGCCAGATTATTTTAGGCCTGTCTCAAACGTCGCTCTTCTCTTGTGCTGAACACAATAGATAATCAGCTGAAATACCTCAGTTTGGCACATGAGAAATGAGAAGCGCGATATTTGAAACGCGACGTCTGACACCAGACAATTTTACTTGTCAGGGGGAGAGTGCTGCCACTCGATGGGTTAATCTGCCAATGCATCTTGTTAACCCTTTAAGTGGCAATGTGCCCTGCTTTATTACTTTACTCTGTCCATCGACAGACAATTTTACTTGTCAAGGGGGAATGCTGCCACTTAATAGGTTAATGAAACTCCTGTTAACCCTTTAAGTGGCAATGTGCCCTGAAGCATCCTACTCTATTATTTTAACTCTGTCTAATGCCAGATTATCTTACTCTGTCTAATGGCAGACAATTTTACTTGCCAAGTGGAGAGCACTGCCACTCAATGGCAGTGGTGTAACTTTACTTTTTTTATTGAATCATCAGACAATGGGGAACCTAGGTAGGGATATAAATTAAGGGGACAACATGTCGACCCGTTCTCCCACTGCTCTCTATGGCTATGTTATACTGCCTCAGATCTAACTTTGGCCCGCAAAGAACAAAATTTGAAATCGAGTACATCTGTACATGCACTATAAAAAAATTTATCCGACAATGAAAACATAAACTTAAAGATGCCTTTTTGTGGCAAGGCAATATGCCCAATTGGGCAAGCAAGTTAAAATGTTTACCATGATATTCACTTGCCCGAGGCAAGTGTTAAGTTACACCTCTGAATGGGTTAATCACACATCTGCAAATGCATCTTGTTAACCCGGCCTCTACATTAAGTGGCAATGTGCCCTGACAAGCCCTACTTTATCATTTTACTCTGTCTAACGCCAGACAATTTTACTTGTCATGGGGAGAGTGCTGCCACTCAATGGGTTAATCACACTATCTGGCAATGCATCCTGTTAACCCATTTATTATTAGCATGACAAAATTACTGATTGGTTGAGAGGAGTACAATTATTTCATTAATTGTACTGCAGTACAATTAATGATTTTCCCAAAACAAACAAAATGGCGGAAAGGTATTTTAAACACAAACGTGAACTGAAATTGCCCCAGAGGAACTAGATACGAACAAAAGCACCAAATTTTGCTTTAACAAAAGAACTAAATGAAAATACGAACAAAAGCACAAAGTTTTGGTTAAACGTCTGGCAGGACTGGGCTTTGGCGAGAGAATATGATGTTGACATCGAGAAGTATCCAATTTTGTCATGCTAATAATAAACAAGTAATCATGCGCTGTTGCTCGTACAATTAGGGATTAATAGTACTCAGCCCCGGCGGCTCGTCCAATTTTGGCAAAATTTTCCAAACATCACACTATTAATCCCTAATTGTACTGGCCATCGCACAATTACGTATACTGAGTGGCAGCACTCTCCACTTGACAATAAAATCGTCTGGCGTTAGACAGAGTAAAATACTAAAATAGGGTGCATTGCCACTTAAAGGGTTAATTGATATACAATAAACTGAATGGGTTACTTCTATGTGTGACATGACTAAGATAATTTCCTTTACCCTACTTTTCTATTCCAAAAACCGTCTCGAAAAATACGTATTATAAACAACTAATATTAACGGTACAGGCGATAACATTTATGACTTTTTAATAAACTCATAATCGTCAGTATTAAATACCTTTTTATATAAAATGCCCTTTGAATCCATTTATACAAATCGGCGAATGTAGTGATGTTGGGGTCGATTACGAATCGACGAATATCGTTGGGATTTTCTTCCAACTAGAAACAGAATACAAAATAAATTAGCTAAAAAAGGTGTAATATCCTATTTTAGCAAAATCAAATTACAAACTTGATCACTGGCCACGTAGCTTAAGCTTATACAAACAGGTACTTTCATGGCACGAAAGCTAGCGATCAAAACGTTTAACTTTTATATACTTACGGCTACTTTGACCCGCACAGCATCTATACCGCCTACGGAACTCATTTTCAAATAATTTTTCAAAAATACTCCATAATTTGGAAATAGTTTTTGCGAAACATTTTTGTTGTGATCTTGATATTGTTTGCTAATTTGATTCTGCGTGGGCGTCCCTCAACATCGCGCGTGTACAAGGTCACGCAAGAAAAACCGCATCATGGGATAAAACCACTGGATAAAACCATTGATAAAACGGGCTTCGCAATGACGATGTTTATTAATTTTGCGTTAATAATCCTTTTAATTTTAGCGATAATGTTTCGAAAGTATTTTTCCTGCAGTGAAATTTTGAATTTTATCAACTGATCATTTTCAGTCGTTTGCGTACAAAAACATGAAGCCAGCTTGCGTATTTAACTTTTAACTTAATGACAATCTTCCCTGTAGGCGAGCCTGTAAACAACGAATTAAAATTTTCACTTTAGCCCTCGTTGACGTTGGCAGTTAATGAGCAATTTTTGTTGTTGTTTTGGGGTCGAACAAGGATGTTAATGTTTGACCATCTGTGCACTGTTTATTATAAAATATTTATGGTTTGAAAAGTGACAACTATCAGTCAGTTTTAAAGCTACATTGTCAGCATGATCTTGGATCACTGTGCTTGCTGTCACACTGTTGGACTTCAATGAATTCTGGTTACTGATAGATCCTTGAAAGTAAGTACTTTATACTTGAAAATTTCAATTCTTACAAATCCTTCAAAACTTAGTATTTGGCATGCAAAACTCCTACTGTGATCACAGAAACTTTGATAGTGTAAACCAGCTTTTAAACTGACACAAATTATTTTGCAATTTACGTACGGGGTCCAACTTTTCCTCTATATATATTTCAATGTCGAGAGGCTATTATATATAATGGGTTCGATTCTCGCTGTTGACTCATGACACTTAATATGTGACAAGAGTCACTCAACGCTTCACCGAAATTCGTGAGTTTATCCGAATTCCTCCCACAGGGAAACATGACGGGGTGATTTGGGAAATACCATCAAATGGCATGGAAACTATATATAAAGACCGTCTTACACTATACACAACTAGTTTAGAGTTGATGAGAGTTGTGTAGATATTACCGCGCACATATACATATACATGATACAAATTACTTTATTTAACCACGCTAGCCTCAACAACCCCGTTAAGGTCCATACAGACAGACCGGACGCGATTTGGCAACGCGATGCGAATTTTCAATTTTCAATGACATTTAACTTCAATATTTTTCTATGTTTTTTAAATATTCGGAACCACTTGAGCAATTTTAGCTATTTTGGTCTGCATATCTTGTAAATTTTTTATCCGTTGACGGTTTTATTTGTTTTCGAAAACTGAAAATTCGTGTCGCGTTGCCGAATCGCGTCGGGTCTGTGTGGGCCTTTAGGAGGCTGATTTTCATGTATGAGGGGCGTGAAATATACAATTAACTATTTACAAAAAAACAAAGAAATATGAAAAAATAAGACTATATTGCGGGAATAGGGAACAATGATTTTTAATGCACGATCATACACGAGCAAGTCTCAACTCATTCTTTGTTTTGGTATCGATTTGAAAGAGCTTAAGGATTCAGAAAGATTATTGGGGAAGATTATTCCAATGCAAGGCGCCGTTATAACTGAAGCACCTCTTGCCGAATTCTCTTTTCGGCATAGGTGGTGCTAAATCAGTTTCTATATTTCTGAGATATGTATTATGTCTTTCATGATTAGATTGAAGTGCTTCTTTAAGATTGTTTGCGGTGTGGCCATTCAAAATTTTATCAGATTAAAATAGATTTGTGGTATAGTTTCGTCTTTCTTCGAGAGGTTTCCAATTCAGATTCTCGAGTAAATCAGATGACCGAATATCGTAAGTTGCCGCCCTTTACCGGGAGGGGCAAGGGGGGCAAAGGTGCCCTTTCAATTTAATGTATTGCCTTGGCGAAATAGCGAATTGTCAGAAATGTTAGTGCAATTCTTTTACGAATTTGCTTCAGAAAACGCAAGAAATGCAGTCATTGTCATTGAGCTTCAAGAATAGCACAATCGCCTGGCGGAGAACCCCTCACACCCCTATCATCCAATCAATAGAAGACATGATTAGGCGAAGTTCGACTCCCGGTGTTTCGCAAACATCTCTTAGTATATATCAATTCAAAAGTGCCCTTTCACGAAAATCTGCCCCCCCCCCCTTGCCTTCACATCTTTACGGCGTCCCTGGCCTTAGCTCTTGCATCGTATATAGCTGTGCTCCGTGGTCAGACTATAGACATGAGTCGTGATATGGTCGTGAGCCATGATTGTTTACACTATCAATATTTGTGTGTTAGCTGTTCTTAATTGCTCTTGGAAATACGTCTAAAGCTGGGTTTTCGACGAGGACCATGAACGAGGCATTAATTTTATTTGTTTGCTATAGATCGTCATGATATAAACTATGTCTGCAACTAACGAAAACTCGACGTTGCTTCGTGGAAAGAAGAAGAGTAAAGGTGTTACAATTGACGTGGAAGATCCGACAGATATGACAGGTAGAACTTGTATTTGTTTATGAAGATGTGTTCTTTAGGTCCGATGTAAAAAAGTATCCTAGTTTGTTATCAGCGCTGCCCGCAATCCTTTTCCGTGTCGTGGAATTATTTTTTTTATCAAAAAAGGTTATTGTTTTCAGCAAATAACTCGAACGGTCCGTGCGCGCAGAAGCAGCGATAATAACGGCAGAAAACGCAGAAACACTTTTTAAGAAACGAAAACAATTTTAATATTCCTCTTGTTAAAATGAATAAGACTAAACCTCATTAATTTATCTTTGCCATGTGCACTAAGTTCAATAAGTCATGTTGAATATGCTAGCTGTAATTTTTAATATTTTTAATGTAAATAGATAGTATAGATGCAACACTTTAATACATACTATTTTGTAACAATTATGTAATTCAGCTTTTGCTGCGATGTAATTTGAGTAAATCCTAATTCCTTCCTAATTCTTAACAAAACTAAGCGACGAATCCAGCTTTTCTTGACATCGAACGGTGTAGTTAACCCAAACAGTATGATAACTTCTATTTTGTCAACCACTTTTGCAACTGATTGTTATTTTATACTGTTGTGACTTTTTACAAACATAGTTATGATATAACTATTAGATTTAAATGCTGTTCGTGGGAACATGGCGTCGTTATTCTTCGCATGCAATTCAAATGAAGGCGACTTGGCATGGCGTAATTGAGGAAACGTGTGGCTGTGACGTGCATCTTGAGTTTAATTAAAAAATAATATTTCGAAAAGTGCATTAGCTATTTAGCTTTCGAAAATATTATTCCATACGATTGCTTTGAACATATTTCCCCGTGTATCCACTGTAAATTTGATTCGGTAAAAACAATTTAAATATCTGCCTGCCCCCACCTATTGTTTTATATATCTGCTACTGATGATAAACCGAGATATTTTTACATGCATGACCTCCCGGCCCGGTCCAACGATCGATGATGAGACCGTTAATGAGAGTTGGCTGTCCCGCGTATTCCGTTAACACCGCTGAGGGGATATTTCAAGCTCTAGATTAACAACAACAAAAAAGCGGTTTGATGAGTGCTCTGACTATGTTTTTAGTTCAAATAGAATGCATGATAATGTTGGGAAAGCATTAAGAACAGCTAACCAAGTTCGCGTGACTGCCCATGATCGAGGGCCCAGGCTTTACTCGCGTATTCGTTGTTTTATTGATGCTTAGAAATTGATGAGCAGGATAAAGAGAAGGTCAATACGAGAAGAAACAAAGATGGATGGGAGAAGAGGAAATTATGTGAGGTGATGCTATTGGAAGAAATCCCAGGTACATTATAATGATTTTGAGTTTGTAGAACATTGACAAAATAGGCAAATGGAATAAAGTCGGTGTTCAATGGTCCAGTGTTCAGGTATCAAACTAAAAGTTGGTTTCTGTGATCACAGTAGGAATTTTGCATCGATAAATTCTAAGTTTTAAAGAATTTGTAAGAAATGTTTGAGGAAACTTACTGAGTGTTATAAAGGATGCTTTACACTATCAAAGTTTCTGTGATCACAGTAGGAATTTTGCATCGATAAATTCTAAGTTTTAAAGAATTTGTAAGAAATGTTTGAGGAAACTTACTGAGTGTTATAAAGGACGGTTTACACTATCAAAGTCCCTGTGATCACAGTAGGAATTTTGCATGGGTAAATTATAAGTTTTGAAGGATTTGTAAGAAATGTTTGAGGAAACTTACTGAGTGTTATAAAGGATGGTTTACACTATCAAAGTTTCTGTGATCACAGTAGGAATTTTGCATCGATAAATTCTAAGTTTTAAAGAATTTGTAAGAAATGTTTGAGGAAACTTACTGAGTGTTATAAAGGACGGTTTACACTATCAAAGTTTCTGTGATCACAGTAGGAATTTTGCATTGGTAAATTTTAAGTTTTGAAGGATTTGTAAGAAATGTTTGAGGAAACTTACTGAGTGTTATAAAGGATGGTTTACACTATCAAAGTTTCTGTGATCACAGTAGGAATTTTGCATTGGTAAATTCTAAGCTTTGAAGGATTTGTAAGAAATATTTGAGAAAACTTACTGAGTGTTATAAAGGATGGTTTACACTATCAAAGTTTCTGTGATCACAGTAGGAATTTTGCATTGGTAAATTCTAAGTTTTGAAGGATTTGTAAGAAATGTTTGAGGAAACTTACTGAGTGTTATAAAGGATGGTTTACACTATCAAAGTTTCTGTGATCACAGTAGGAATTTTGCATAGGTAAATTTTAAGTTTTGAAGGATTTGTAAGAAATGTTTGAGGAAACTTACTGAGTGTTATAAAGGATGGTTTACACTATCAAAGTTTCTGTGATCACAGTAGGAATTTTGCATAGGTAAATTCTAAGTTTTGAAGGATTTGTAAGAAATGTTTGAGGAAACTTACTGAGTGTTATAAAGGATGGTTTACACTATCAAAGTTTCTGTGATCACAGTAGGAATTTTGGATAGGTAAATTCTAGTTTGAAGGATTTGTAAGAAATGTTTGAGGAAACTTACTGAGTGTTATAAAGGATGGTTTACACTATCAAAGTTTCTGTGATCACAGTAGGAATTTTGCATAGGTAAATTCTAAGTTTTGAATGATTTGTAAGAAATGTTTGAGGAAACTTACTGAGTGTTATAAAGGATGGTTTACACTATCAAAGTTTCTGTGATCACAGTAGGAATTTTGCAAAGGTAAATTCTAAGTTTTGAAGATTTGTAAGAAATGTTTGAGGAAACTTACTGAGTGTTATAAAGGATGGTTTACACTATCAAAGTTTCTGTGATCACAGTAGGAATTTTGCGTTGGTAAATTCTAAGTTTTGAAGGATTTGTAAGAAATGTTTGAGGAAACTTACTGAGTGTTATAAAGGATGGTTTACACTATCAAAGTTTCTGTGATCACAGTAGGAATTTTGCATTGGTAAATTTTAAGTTTTGAAGGATTTGTAAGAAATGTTTGAGGAAACTTACTGAGTGTTATAAAGGATGGTTTACACTATCAAAGTTTCTGTGATCACAGTAGGAATTTTGCATTGGTAAATTCTAAGTTTTGAAGAATTTGTAAGAAATGTTTGAGGAAACTGACTCAGTGTTATAAAGGATGGTTTACACTATCAAAGTTTCTGTGATCACAGTAGGAATTTTGCATTGGTAAATTCTAAGTTTGAAGGATTTGTAAGAAATGTTTGAGGAAACTTACTGAGTGTTATAAAGGATGGTTTACACTATCAAAGTTTCTGTGATCACAGTAGGAATTTTGCATTGGTAAATTTTAAGTTTTGAAGGATTTGTAAGAAATGTTTGAGGAAACTTACTGAGTGTTATAAAGGATGGTTTACACTATCAAAGTTTCTGTGATCACAGTAGGAATTTTGCGTTGGTAAATTTTAAGTTTTGAAGAATTTGTAAGAAATGTTTGAAGGAACTGACTCAGTGTTTAACATTAAATCAGTTCCCTCAAACATTTACAAATCTTTCAAAACTTAGAATTTAACAAAATGCCTACCTCTCAGTTCTAAACTGTTCTTTCTAGGGGTCCAGTAAGAGCCATCTTTCATTGATCCAATGTTACGGTTAAACCAGTGGCGTAACGAATGAAGAGGGGGCCCTTAGGCATATTTGGTGTGGGAGTCCCTGTTGACTGTTGTCATTGTTTGACTGAGATATTATATTTATATTGAATATTTATAGAATGTTCTGGAAAATTCCGTGTCTATAACAGTGACAATAACAGTCTCCAACACATATAACAACTTTTAAGGCTAACTTGATAATAATAATAATTTAATGTGCAAAAATTTACAAACAAAGATTATACGTTACATTACCTGCAAGTAGCCAAGCTAGTCGTGGCAGGCAATGAATTTAAATGTAGGTAGTGTAAGTAAGTTTAGAAAAATATTTTTACAAATAAGTGAAGGAAAGTATATAAAGTTAATTGATTATGAAAAATATTGTAATTTTAAATACAGTATTACAGATCTAGCATTACAGAGAAAAGGCAAGAAGCTGAAACATCCTTATCTAGTATTCTATCTCAAAAGATCTAAGGTAATTTAAACCATCATAGTTACAATTGGCAATCTTGCTATTATCATGGGCACATCAACATAGTGATTCTCAGTTGTAAGAATTGTAAAGAGGGCCTGGCACATTTTGTGTTTAAATATCTTTTTACTTTTTGAGCGAAGGCCCTGGTCAATACTTCTGTTTTATTTGAGATGGAATAAAAAAATCAGTTACCGTTGTCGATGGAGGTTTAATTATTTAGCATTATTAATTTTGCATTTTGCCATTGATTCCTAACCTGCATTTTTACGTTTTCTAATTTTCTGGGCGATAGGCCGAGGCTGATTGGGGTCCATAACTGCCGGGGCCCTTAGTTTTTGAACTAACCCTACCCAAAGAGCGTTACGCCCCTGGGTTAAACTCCTGTAACATTTGAACAAAATTCAGTCACCCGATACAGTATCTTGCATGAAATTAGAAAGCCATATTATTATATCAATGTACATAAAAAGTACCATAGTGGTTTGTAGATTTCGTTCCAGAAATCCGTTTACGTCATCATATATTAGTGTCACTGTGCTGTCATGTAATTATTGTAATGTGATTTTTGTTATATGTATTTATGTGAAATATTATAATAGTGATTTTTGTTATATGTATTATTATGTGAAATATTATAATATTAAGCCCAGTTTACACTATCAAAATTTCTGTGATCACAGTAGGAATTTTACATAGGTAAATACAAAGTTTTGATGGATTTGTAAGAAATGTTTGAGGGAGCTGACTCAGTGTTTAACATTAAGTCTGTCTTCTTACAAATCCTTCAAAACTTTTGGAAAATTCCTACTATGCATGATCACAGAAACAAAGGCTTTGATAGTGTAAACCAGGCTTAGTTCTAGTCAAATTAGCCACATTTTATAATTAGTTACCAGTGATAAATTAGTACTTCGGTCACAGAGGATGAAAGACATATATCCACTATGAACGACCATGCACATGACCAAATCTATTTTTGTAGTCCAAAATTAAATTTATCTTTGGCATTTTCTCAAGCATTCTAAAGGCCCACGCTTTTAGTATGATGGATTATTTTTGGCCTTTGTTTGCATTTCTATCACTAAGGTTACAGGAAATGGTGAAACAATTTACAACCCGTAATTAACGTGCTTCAAATACATACATAAATTACCCTCCCAACTAACACAAAGACGTTGATTCCATATTCATCACGTGTGTATTCGTTGAATGAAAATATCCTTGTCAGATTAAGGAAAATTTGTTCGCTTGCTGGTTAGTTCAATTATGATGGAAATTTTTGAACATACTTAAAATTTTTACTTGAAAAAAAAATTTCCCAGCACGAATTAACGTGTTTCAAATACATGCATAAATTGGTCAGAGACATGTATGTTAATAAACGGAAAATGGTTTATCCTAAAATAATCCAATAAAAAAATTCCACACGAAAATATTTCGGTTTAGAGGGTTGGGCCTGGTGCAAAACTTGTGAAATTCAGTATACTCGTACAGAATGAGATCTGTTTATATACTTTTATTGCTAAAATAAAGCCCTCTTTTTACTAAAAAGTAACCATTATTTCCGTTGTCCTCCCACACAATAGAACACCATAACCACACAATCAATCAAGTATGAAATATTTCAGAATTCTCAGTATACAAAGCGCACGCGAGTGGAATGTTGCGTAATTTGTATAACGGATTTTGGATATTGTCATCAGCAGCTCAGTTTTAAGACATAACGATGCATTAGACTATATTGTACATGGATTTTGGTATTAATGATTGGGTAATTTGGTTAATTCTGACTGTAATTACGGTGTATGTGATTCACGTGATTGTCCAAAGGCGATTACAATGGATGAAATTGCCGCCTGGTCCGTGGGGCTTGCCTATTATAGGTATTTATTGATCATTTCGAGAAGGATTGATTATATAGTTTCATTGTAGCTGTGTATAGAAGGTCTATTAAGACCTTGTATAGGAAGACCGTCATTTATTGACCCAACCAGAAGGAAACCTACACTCAGTTTTAGCCGGGTCTAGCCCAACTAAATCGGGATGAATCGTGTCACGAAACAGTCCTCCTGACCTTAAACGGTTGTTTGAATGAACTATATATTGTTGCTGGAATCAAACTTAGCTAATTCAACATTGAAATGTCATTTTGGTATTTTTTAGGATAAATATTAATGCCCAGCATAAAACACGTAAAAGAGCCATAACAAAAATATAATTTAAAATATTTATTTGAAAGCTAACGTTTCGTCTCCATATACTGGTATAACGTATCTCTTCCATATACTGGCGCTCACTCTCTTCAAATTCGCACCCAAATCTCCCGTCTTTGTTCCTCGGCCTTTCCCCATCTTAATATTAGATTCGTTTTTCGTCCAACTTTACGTTTGTCTCAACTCTTCACCTTTAAGGACAAAATTCCTAACGCTTTAAGATCTTGTGTTGTGTATTCCTTCACGTGTCGTTGCTGTTCCGCAACGTATTTGGGCCAAACGGTCCGTCACTTGCACACACGAGTTTCTGAACATTTGGGTGTTTCTCCTCTAACAGGCAGTAAAAGCAGAATCCGACCATGCCTAGTATCCTTTCCCATCTTGATAGCACTGGTCACTCCGCCTCTCTTAATGATTTTAAGATTATTTCTTGTTGCTCTTCTCCAGACGAACTCCTCATTCGAGAAAGTCTTCTCATTAACAAACTCAAACCCTCTCTCAACTTACAGGGCAGCTCGGTCCCTCTACTTCTACTCTGATCCATTCCTCTTTCTACTTTTGTAATATAATATCTTGTAAATAGTTGTAATTTATTCATATTTCTGTGTTTTCCGCTTTGTATGTCATTGCTCTGAAGATGTCTTAAGTTAAAGACGAAACGTTAGCTTTCAAATAAATATTTTAAATTATATTTTTGTTATGGCTCTTTTACGTGTTTTATGCTGGGCATTAATATTTTTCCTAAGATTACGATTTCCGCCTGGTTCATCTATCGCAAGTATTTTGGTATTTATCAAACGAATCACCCCTGTTCACCGGGCCAGCCCGTCTCCATACGAAGAGCCCCCCTCAAACGGGAGAGTAAATCATTTACAAAATTTTTAGATCGTTCTTTCGATAGAAGTCATTTCAGTTTTCATGAAATGTTTTCGTTTTTAAGCTGATGTCACAAGTGGGGGTAAACTTTATGACAGTCCACAAGACTTTTAAAACTTACCATTTTTGTTTGCAACATTTGCCAATGGAATCATCGATAGACTCCATGATTTTATCTGACTGGCATCTTTGAAAATGTTGTGATGTCGTAGGTTTATTATTAGCATATCAAACAAACGGAAATATCACAAGAATGCAAAGAGTTAAAAAAAGTTTCAAATAACTTATTTTGAGTTCTTTCTATCTAAACAAACTTGAATTTCATTGTCATTGCCCTCTTGAACTTTATTTATATTGGATAAACCTGGAACCATGGACTTCCCTACTTTAGTTTAAGTATTTATAGACATCAATGGACGACTTGCGCTTTAGACTAAATTTTAATCTAAGTAAGAACAACGAAATCTATCACCACAGCTAGAAAGAGCGTCTTGGAATTAGTAATATTACAAAGTTTGGCTGCGAAATGTTGTAAAATACGGAAAATATAGCCCTTCAAAGTTGGCAAATTTGTATACTTTTGTATTACGTGCGTGAATTGGTAACTAAATTAGTTACCAATTTCCGCACGTAATAGAAATGTATACAAATTTGCCAACTTCGCAGGGCTATATTTTCCGTATATTACAACGTTTCGCAACCAAACTTTGAAGTTTTTCTAATTTTGATAACTTCTTTCGGAAAATATCCTTTGTTATTCCCAGATTAAAAATTTTTCTAAAGCGCAAGTCGTCCATTTCAAGACGGATTAATTATTTCAGTTCAGAACAGTCAGGGACGCCGGAACGATGTGAAGACAAGGGGGCAGATTTTCGTGAAAGGGCACTTTTCAATTGATATATACTAAGAGATGTTTGCAAAACATCGAGAGCTGAACTTCGCCTAATCCGCCAGGCGATTGTGCTATTCTTGAAGCTAGATGACTGCATTTCTTGCGTTTTCTGAAGAAAATTTGTAAAAGAATTGCACTATCATTTCTGAAAATTCGCTGTTTCGCCAAGGCAATCCTTTAAATTGAAATGGCACCTTTGCCCCCCTTGCCCCTCCTGGTAAAGGGCAAAGGGGGCGGCTGCCCCTCCTGCCCCCCCCCCAGTTCTGGCGTCCCTGAGAACAGTTTTGCTTAAACTATTCTCCATATAAGTAAATAAGCACCACCATTTTTGGTGACCGATAAAGGCGAAAAAAGTGCAGATGATTTTCGAGTACTCCAGTTTCCTCCTGATTTATTAAGGGAAAGCTGTTGCCCAGGCTGTATGGCGCCTGTAAGGGATTACAGCTATACTGCCCTTCTAGGAAAAACAGTTTAGAAGTGGAGGAGCTATCCGGTATAAATAAAGATAATTTGGTTTAGGTTTTCTCCTGTTGTAACACCGGACGAATAGAGAATGGCTTTACTTGGAACTCTAGGAGAACAGTTTAGAACTGATAGAACTATCCAGTATAAATAAGGTTAGTTTAGTTTAGTTTAGTTTAGGTTTCCTGTTGTGGTAACACTTGACCATGTTTTATTTAATGTGATTCTGCTGGACCTCTGGGAAAACTGTTCAGGAATGATAGAGATTAAAGTTAGTTTAATCGTCGCTTTCCATCTGCTCTGACGCTGGAATGCGCACATAAAGATCTCACAACTTGTCAACAAGATGTGTTCGCAACAGGCTTCTAGCAAGTTTGTCAACAAGTTGTAACAATGCTGTTATTTTATCAAGATGCTACAAGGTTGTCACTCACAACTTGTTGACAAATTACTAAATTGTAAGACGATAACAAGTTATTGGAACAACTTGTAACAAGTCTGTTGAGCTCAACAACCTTGTAACAAGTCTGTTGAGCTCAACAAGCCGCTGACAACTTGTCAACAAGCAGTGCGAGCACATCCTGTTGACAAGTTGTTGGAACAGCATTGCTACAAGTCTGCTGCAGGTTGTTACAACTTGTGCGTTTTTACGCGAGTAGTAAGGATTGACCCTTACTGGACCTCTAGGAAGAACAGTTCAGAACTGATAGAGATAAAGTTGGATGGTCCTTACTGGACTTCTTGAGAGAGCATTGTAGATCTGATGGAGCTACATCCATTGTGAATAAAGCAGCATGAGCTCCACCTTTGAATTTACTATATGAGTAAATTCTTAAACACGTCCGAATTTATCATTATGATAATTTCGCGGCAAATTTTGAATTTATCATAATAATAAATTCGCGGCACCTAACACTAACCCTAACCACTAACCCCTAACTTTTTAAACTTTTTAAATTTTTTTAACTTTTTTTAAAAATCTAACTTTTTAAACTTTTCTTGCTTTTCAAAACTCTTTTAAAACTTTTTTAAAAACTATTTTTTTTAAAAACTTGAAAAACTCCCCACCCCCGCGCGACCAGCTTCCCTTTTGGTGCCATTACATTTATAACAGGAAATCTTGTGTAATGCTTGTGGTTTTATGATTAACTCTATTGATAAATTCAAAATGTGCCGCGAATTTATCATAATGATAAATTCGGACGTGTTTAAGAATTTACTCGTATAGTAAATTCAAAGGTGGAGCTCATGTTGGAATAAAGTCGATTAATTTGGCTTCAAATTTAGCATGATAGGCTAATGTCGTTTCCTAATCTTCCTTCCAGGTTCCCTATTTTGGCTTGGCTTCAATCCTCACCTCTCGCTGACGAAACTTTCCAGACAATACGGCGACATCTTCACGATAACCTTCGGAAGTTACAACTCTATTGTATTAAACAGTATCGAGAGTGTTCGTGAAACACTCGTGAAGCGTTCGCGAGTGTACGGCGGTCGACCGCAACTGTACTCGTTCACCGAAGTTCGAGCCGGCCTGGGAATTCTATTTATAGACCAAACGCCGAAATACGAACGACAACGAAAGTTGGCAATCCGATCGCTGCACCGAACATTTTACGAGACCAAAAACTTGGACGCCATTTTGAATAAAGAAGCTTTGAAACTTTTAGGCGAATTTAGAAAATTTCAAAGTGAACCCTTTCACCCAAAGGGCTTGTTAAGACTTTTAGCTGCGAATCTTATACTGAAGTCGTTCTTCGATTTAGATTTTGAGTTCAATGCTCCCGAGGCTAACGAAGTGGTCGAAATGGTTGAAGATTTCACCAAAAATACCAGCCCGGTTAACCTATCAGATATAGTTCCATGGTTGCAAATGTTGCCCATCGGAGATTTTTCAAAAATGCGAAAACTGTTTCAGGATTTTGTTGGGATGCACGAACGATTTTATATTTCTACCGCACGAAGTAGAGTACCTGGACAGCCAAGGAGTCTTACTGATGCATTATTGGATAACTTACCGCTGTACAATAAGGGTGCCACGGACGCCGGCTCAGAAATTACAGAGAAGGACCTGGTTTATGTGTTAGCCGATTTAGTAGGGGCTGCATTTGAAACAATAGCGAATACGTTAAGTTGGGCGCTGATGTTGGTGGCGGCACATCCCGATTGGCAGATCGTGTTGCAATCGGAATTAGACGCCGTTGTCGGGAAAGATCGCTTACCGAGTTCGGAGGATAGGGATAAACTCCCGACATTAAACGCTGCTTTATATGAAGTACTGCGCATGAGCTGTGTCGTGCCAGTCTCCCTACCTCACTCGACGACACAGGATACCAAACTCCGTGAGTACAACATTCCCAAGGGAACTTTCGTCTTTGTAAATTTATGGGGCATCCATCACGACCCTAGGCACTGGGAGGCACCATACGAGTTTAATCCCCGGAGATTCTTAGACAGAAACGGGAACTTTTTCGTACCAAAGCATGAAAGTTTTATCCCGTTTTCGACGGGGGGACGGTCGTGCTTAGGCGAAAAACTAGCCAAGGACGAAATATTTGTCTTCTTTGCCGCAATAGTTCAACGATTTCAACTGCACTTAGTGAACAATGAAAATGTGAATGATTTTAATGGTGACTATCGCCTCACACTTGCACCGAAACCTTATCTACTAAACATTATTGAACGATGATTGTTAAATAAGCAAGCTAAGCTTTTGTCTCATGAAACCGATAATCCTCCAGAACCCCACTTTAAATAACAAGAAAGAGCAAATTTGTAGTATTTATATTTGAAGTAGTGATATAAGACACAAATAATACAGTATTACATTCATTCACATGCAGAATACAGATCATAAAAGTTTAGTCAGTAATACACAATTAAATATATAAAAATATGTTGAAAAAATTCATCTGTGTGGTCGCCAAATCCTGGATTACCACAACATGCTCGCAGACTTGGGAACAACTTCAACAACTTCTGGGAGTTGTATAAAAAGAGACTGGATACTCATTTGATCATCGCGTTGGGTGGAAACATTGCCGCTTGATTTTTCTTGCACATTTTCCATGTCTATTGTCACACTTGCACAAGAGGATTTCGGACCAGAAGTATCTTGATTGGGTGCCCCAGAGCTTGGGCCGAATTCTGTTTTCTGCTTCTTACAGCAGCAACGAGTGCAACGCCTGAGGTGGAGAAGTAGTTGTGTGTAAGAACTTAATGGGAACAATGAAGTGTGAAGAATGTTGATGGATTGAAGAAGGGATTGAAGAAGGGAAGAAGAAAAGAGGGAGAGGGAAAAAGGGTGGGGAAGCAAGGAGAGTGGAAGAAAGAAAGGAGAGAGGGAGGATGGGGAAGGAAGGAGAGAGGGAACAAGAAAGGAGAGAGGGAACAAGAAAGGAGAGAGGGAGTAGGGTGGGGGAAGATAGGAGAGAGGAAGGAAGAAGAAAGGAGGGAGGGGGTGGGGAAGATAGAAGGGATGAAGGAAGAAAGAAAGGAGAGGGGGAGAAGGAGGATGGAATGAGAGAGGAAGGAAAGAAGGAAGAAAGGAAAGAGGAAGGAAGAAATAAAGGAGAGAGAAAGAGGGAAGGGTGGGGATGGAAGGAGATGGAGAGGAAAGATGGAGAGAGTAAGGAAGAAAGGAGGGAGAAAGAATGAAGGAAGGGCAGGGAGAAGAATGGAATGTAGGCAGTAACGTGGGAAAGAAATGATGAAAAAAGAAAGACAATTCATTACCTGATTGCAATGTATGTCAAAATGCTGACTATAATGGTGCCAACCATTCCAATCGCCGCACCAATAACCATGCCCTTCTGAAAACAAGGACTCTTGAAATCTTTAAAAAACCCAATGAAGCCAAATGTCTGTTCTTCACTGCTGCTGTTGTTGTTGTTCGAGCTGTTTGCATTATTTTGTAGAGCTATATATGAAAAATGTTTTTATTATTCTTCATTACCATTCTTGTTGTTGTTCTTTTTGTAGCTGTTACTTGTATTGTTTTCATTGTTGTTGTTGTTGTTGTTGTTGTTGTTGTTGCTGTTGCTGTTGCTGTTGCTGTTGCTGTTGCTGCTGCTGTTGTTCCTGTTCTTGTTTGTTGTTTTGTTCATGCTGTTGCTGTTTTGTTGTCGTCCTATTTTTGTTCTCATTCTTCTCCTTTGCTTACCGAAAGCTCGTGCCATTGGTGGGTCAATAAAAATCGCCGCCGATTTCTTTTTGTCATCATTCTTGATGATAATTATTTCCGATGTGGACGTTTTGTCCAGAAATAAATGGACGTACATTTCTTTCACAACACCATCTTCGCTGTTGTTTTTCATTTTGTTATTCACTTCTTCGTAACTTCCTTTCCACTTGCTATATGTGGGTAAGCCGAGGGCGTCGTACTTGACTTTTCGAATCAAAATCTTGAACGATTCAACTCGCAATCCATCAGCTTCCCACTGAACTCGAGCGTGATTAACGCTTGTCCAAGTTGCATTTATGACGAACGAATTTTGTGCTAAATAAAAGTAATAAAGCATTTTGATATTGACAAGACAAGCCGAAAAGCGCTGAACAAATTTCGGAAAATCGCTTATTAAGATAAACTTTGTATTTGCGCGCTTTTAATAAACGTCATAAAAACCACGAATGTCTGATTTCTAGCTAACAGAGAAAATCGCGCAATTTTAGTATTGCAGTTTTCTTTCCATATTTAGAAACGTTAATTCAGAGAAATTACTGTTTTGTATTTCTGTCGGTGCGCGCTTATAGAAAACAGGAAAACATTTTCAAAGCGTTTGTTTTTCGCACAAAAGTAGTTTTTAAAGTCACTATTGAACTCTTCTTTCCAAAGTAACAGCCCAAAAGGACAATTTTTCATCTTACCTCGGAACTGGCACTTTTCGCCATAAAATGCGTCCTTGCAAACGCATTTGACACCCTCGAGTGTGAACACACGAATAGCCCGCACTGGGCAGGGGCTTGCAGCATCGCAGCTGCAAGAAAAAACACAAATACCAAGAAAAATCGCCAAGACAATGCGGAGTAAAAATCCGCACGCCTCCATCGCTTGATAACTCAATTAGCTTTGATGTGATTGGTGTCGTCATAATTTGATGTAGATTGCGTGCCTCGTTCGGTCCCGGTCCACATGAGCCAAGCGCAACCATATGACGATTAGCCAATAACGTTTGACTAGCCTCTCTCCCATTGGCAGCTAATACCACTAATGCTTCAGTACAAACATTGAAGTTTCACATGTGCACAGACTGATGCAAGCGACGGTAAATACTACCAACACGGAGCTACCTTAACAAAATACCGTATTTTTGCGGGGGGGGGGGAGGGGGCAGCATCATAAGTTTCAGGGGGGGAGTAAATTAAATAGACACAAAATAAACACAAAAGATGGCTTCTTTCTCTGAGCAGGTGCAAAGGGCACTTTTTAACATCGGCATAGGAGCAGCCGGCGTTTTAACTGTAGTAACAGTATTTCTTGTGAAAGGAGTGATAAATAGTTCTTCTCAAACACAAAAAAGGTCTTCAAGAAAGAAAAAAGACGCGAAATATATAGATATTGACGATGACATTCTATCAAGATTTTCGAAGGCCATTCAATGTGAGACGGTGTCATATGGCACGAAGGGTAGTGAGACACCATCTAGCCCGGAGGAATTGTTGAAACTTCATGCTGTTATAAAAGATTGTAAGTATTTGTCCACGCGAAAGTTTATAAATCTCAACCTTTTTTAAAACTGTATTGGACTAGCCAAGGCCTGACTCTTGAGGGCCCAGGAAAGATAATATAAATAGAATGACTGGATGGAATTATGTTTTAAAAACTGGGGGAAGTCTATTCTGACAGCTGTGGTGTGAGGCATATACAACTACTTGAAAAATATAAACAGAATTTTGACTAGGGAAGGCCCTTCATGACTTCATCAGGAAGATGATAACATGGATTGATTACACTGCAGCTGTGACAGCTGCTGTCTATTATCGGTTCTACCCTCACTGCTATAAATAGTATAATATACAGTAAATGTATTTTCTTAAGAACTTGAAATTCGCACTTTTGCGAGCAACTTTCAGAGTTATAACCCACAGAATTGTTCACAGAGACCTTTTAAGATTGAAATCTATCGAGAAAAGCTTATTTACAACAATATATAAAAGATGGCTTCTTTCTCAGAGCAGGTGCAAAGGGCACTTTTTAACATCGGCATAGGAGTAGCCGGTGCATGAACAGAGCAATAACATTCAGCTCGCTTGGGTGAGCTAGCCCAGGTAATTGCATTTATGTAGGAAATTTCCAGCCGGGTCACCAAAGATTTCAGGTCAGACGAGGCGGGATCTCGCTTTAAAGGCAGGCCAGCTCAGTTCCCATATGAATGCGAAATGAAATTTAGTAGGAAATAATAACAAAGGCAGGGTCTTGCCTAAACCGGACCTAAGAATTAAATTTCTTAAAACAGCCCCTCGCTTGGAAAACTTTAGAGATAAGGCGAGATTATTATTGCACTGCACCTAATTTGAATAATTTGTTTCTAAAAATTAGTAAAATTTGTCCTATTTCATACAATTTACGAACTAGCGACACAGACTTATTGTTACCAGTTACCATGTCAGAAATGTTAAATGTAATGTTTGTAACTAATTAAGTGTATTGTCAGATTCTTGTAATCTGTTGTACACCCCTGATGGAAATCAGCATTTTGTTGTTGGGGCAAGCATGTTAAAATAAATTTATGTATGTATGTATGTATGTAAGAATCAAATTTCTCAATTTTTTATAGCTTTCCCATGTGTGCATTCTTCACCTCTGGTTAAATGTGAAGTAATCAACAAGTACAGTCTCTTATACACAATCAAAGGAAGCGATCCGTCTCTAAAGCCATATCTACTCATATCACATTTGGACGTTGTCCCTGTGAAGGATCAGTTGTGGGATGAGCCTCAGTTTGAGGGCCTTGTGAAAGATGGCTACATTTGGGGACGAGGAACACTAGATGTCAAGAATGGTGTCATGGTGTGTTTATTAGTGCATTAAGCGGCAATGACCTCTCCTTGATGAGTAAAGTCGTCTGTTGCATTGAGCGACAGCACGCTCTCTCTCCTGTTGATGAGTAAAGTTGTATTTTTATTGTACAGGGGTCACTTGAAGCACTGGAGTTTCTTTTGAAATCTGGTCATTTGCCAAAGAGAGGTTTCTTCCTTGCTTTTGGACATGATGAAGAGGTGGATTACTGATAGCTAGTGATAATTTATCACCACTGCCACCATCACATTCTCCACCAATGTTGTCACCACCACCATCCCAATGTTGTCATCACCACCATCACACAATCACCATCACCATGATCATCACAACTTCCACCATCATCACATCCACTGTGATCACAAACACCACCACCACTATCAGCAGCACAATTGCTGCCACCACCAGTATCATCATCACCCCCACCATCATCCCTGCACTATCACCATCATCATTACCACCACTATCATTATCATTACCACCATCATATCCACTGTCATCACAACCATCACCACCACCATCATCATTATCATCACATCCACTGTCAGTTTGTCATCACAACCATCACCACCACTATCACCATCATTATCATCACCATCACCTCCACTGTCATCACAACCACCACTATCACCATCATCATCATCATCACCATCACCTCCACTGTCATCACAACCATCACCACCACTATCATTATCATCATTATCATCACCTCCACCATCACCTCCACTGTCATCACAACCATCACCACCACTATCATTATCATCATCATTATCATCATCATCACCATCACCTCCACTGTCATTACAACCATCACCACCACTATCACCATCATCATCATCATCATCACCATCACCTCCACTGTCATCACAACCATTGATCACCACCACTATTACCATCATTATCATCATCACCATTACCTCCACTGTCATCACAACCATCACCACCACTATCACTATCATTATCATCATCATCATCACCTCCACTGTCATCACAACCATTGTGAACCACCACTATCACCATCATTATCATCATTATCATCATCATTATCATCACCATCACATCCACTGTCATCACAACAACCACCATCATCATTATCACTACAACCTTCATCAATTATGACTTTATGATTTTGCTCAGTAAAGATGAAACTTGTTTGCATTGTACTCATCAAGTGGAGACCAATGTGTTGATTTACTTTGAAGGTATTTGGTGAATACGGAGCTGCCTATATTGCCAATGAACTTGTATCTCGTGGTGTGAGTCTGGAATTTGTCCAAGACGAAGGGATGGTCGTCATTGATGATCTTTTTCCTGGCATCAGTAAACCTGTAGCTGCGTATGTATCGAGTTTACATTTCAAAGCAGGGCTCAAAATAACGTCCGCTCAACGGACAGTGACCGGCCAAAAATGCATCTTGAAAATGGTCACTTTTTTACCTCACCGGTCGTTTTGACCGGCCACATTTTCATGCCTTCCAATGTGATTGCCGACGTCTTCAATTAAAACATGAATCTATGATGTATCGAAACAAGTTTCTTATAGTTTGTTTCACTGTTAGTGTAAGCGTATCAATGACTATCAGCTCGATCAAAAACAGATTTTGACCGAGCTAAAATCAAGTTGTCTCACATAAAAGTTTTGTCCATATTACATATTTCTTGCATTTTCGACTGTTTCTTCCTTTTTAATTTATTTCCCCATCTTTTAGCCCAAGTGACATTTAAAATTTGCCCAACTCACATTTAAGATTTTCCCAACTTCAATTTTTCTTGGGGGGGGGGGGGCAGCTGCCTCCCCCTTACCCCCGTCTCATACGCTTATGATTATCTATGCTTGAGCGGAGATAAACCCTGAAGCCAGTTGTTCAAAAGCCGGTTAACTCAATCCTAGATTAACAAAATCGTCAAAGCAATCTTCCGAACAGTTTGTCTAGAAACACGAAGCTATTTTTCCAGAAATTTTGTCTGCATCAACGGAAGTTGGATTAACAGGTTAAGAGGAGATTTGTTTGTATGTTACGTAATATACCACTTGAGGTTATGACTAAATTCAAAATTTTTATTTTTCGATACGTTTCTCAATCGGCAAACAAACTTCAAAAGTATGTTTAGTGCTATATCTGTAAAATAATGCTAAAATGAAGAGATTTTAGATGATACGCCAAAGAGAAAATGATGTCTGAAGTTCAGTAAGTTTTGCTTACATGGCTGTATAAAATATGGCGTCAATTTTAAAGCATCATTAATAATTGTATTTTAATTGACAATTTTTAACTATTATTTTATTTTTTAGTTTCTCAACCGGAAGATGCATTGAAAAAGGTTGCTAGCTCTATAAACTAGAGAATAAACATAAAACAAAGTAATTTTGAGAGGAACGCCAAAAAAATGTTAGGTTTTGAACACTTTTCATTGCAAATACGTGACATTGAAAAAAATTGCCTCTTAAATTTTTAATCCAGGATTAGAGTTGATCTACTTTTGATCAACCGTCTCCCGCATACGAGGTTGAACTTAAGTATTTTCACTTGTGTACAGGATTGGCGTTGCTGAGAAAGGTTCGCTGGCGATAGAATTGAGAGTGGAGACGTCAGGGGGACACGCCTCAATGCCTCCAAGAGAAAATAGTATTGGCATCCTGGCTAATGCTGTTGCAAAGTACGTCTTTATTTTGTGTACCGGTATATATGTACGTGCAGTACAGTATATATGCAGCCAATATGTAGGTCTTACTGCCACTTGTATCATAATGTATGTTATTCGTTTGTAATGGGTGATTCCATCTATAGACTAAATTTTGATCAAGGCAAAAAGAACGAAATCCAACACCACAGCTAGAAAGAGCGTCTTAGAATGAGTAAAACTGCAAAGATTGGTTGCTAAATGTTGTAAAATAAAGAAAATATAGCCCTGTGAAGTTCGCATATTTTGTATATATTTGTATTACGCGCGGTAAAAATAACCACTTTCGGCTCGAAAATGGTTATTTTTCCCGCGCTTAATGCAAACATATACAAAATTTGCGAACTTCACAGGGCTATATTTTCCTCATTTACAACAATTCGCAAAAACGTAAAACAATTCGTAAAACACAGCAATTCGTAAAACTTTGCAATTTTACTCATTTTAAGATCCTCTTTCCAGCTATGGTAATGGATTTAGTTCTTCTTGTCTAGATCAAAGTTTCGTCTAGAGATGGAATCATCCATTATGGCAGGCAGATTCAATTGGGGCTACGCTCTGTCTGCTCACCTATCATCTGTTGTAATTTGTTTTGATGATGAAGTTATTAAATTAAACTAAACTAAACTCTCTACACTTGCAGCCAACGCTCAAGATTTTACTCGTTTCATTGTTTTTGCTTCAAATTTAGAATTGAACGTAATCCAATGCCTACAACATTTGGATGTGGACCAGAAATTGACTTACTTTCAGGAATTTCTTCTGTGGTATGTTAGTAATGTGTTTTAACTTTACTATACAGTACGTATTTATACGTGATGTGCAACCACTCCCATGGGATTCGAAGGACAAAGAGATTTTCGCCATGTTGGTTTCGCATTGCAAACAAGCGAAATCCTTTGTCAATGTCATCCAACATGGCGGCGATGGCGTGACTTGCCTAAAGTAAGAACTGAATGTGCAAAGAATTCTTTTTATTATTATGGATGCAAGGTTTTTAATAAGTCTAATTAAGTCGATCGGGACATATAGATAGTTAGTTTATTGTAGGGATTTTAGATAATTTTATACTATTTTAGATAAAACTGTATTGTAGATATACTGTATATTTTTCAGGGCCCCCAAGGATAACAGTGAACATTCACTGATTGGGTCACCCTGTGTAAATAAAGATCTTAAATTACATTACATTACATATTTGCTTTGATTATAGGTGCCACTTCCACTTAGGATCGTTACATCCAATTTGTGGTTATTTAAACCTCTCATTGCCTGGTAAGTTTTGGTATCATTTTAAAATCATCGCACCAGTGTAATCTAAACCTTTTACTTTTATACAATTGTATCATTCGACAACCTCCATTGATGTTTGTAGGGTTTTAAGCAAAAAGGTAACGACAAATGCTTTAGTTCGGACTACTATTGCTGTGACAAAGATGAATGGTGGAACAAAGGCAAGTTTTGGTAGCTAACCATTACTACCAACATCACAATCACTGAATCACTGCATTGCAACTATCTTCAACACCTGTATCATCGTCATTACAACCACACCATGTCATCACCACCACCATCGTCATCATCACCACCACTACCATCATCACCAGTCATCACCATCACCACCACCACCACCATCATCATCATCATCACCATCATCATCATCACCATCATCATCACCACCACCACCATCATCATCCCGCCACCATCACCATCATTACCACCACCATCATCATTATCACCATCATCATCAACACCATCATTATCAACACCACCATCATCACCATCATCATCATCTCCACCATCATCTCACCACCACCACCATCGCCAATATTTCGCGACTTCCCCGCCACTGACCACGACCATCATACTTTGCAAAGCAACTATATCTGACAGCTCTTTTCCTTTCCTTTTAGGACAACGTGATTCCAGCTTCAGCAACAGCACATTTAAACATTAGAATACACCACGGCGATACGGCAGATTCGGTAAGCAAACTTGTCCTGATGATGGCGTACAGATTTTAGAAAACAAGTTAGCTTATTATCGCTATCTTTATGTCCAGATTATCCAACATTTACGTTCGTGCATTAATGATGAACGTGTTCAGATCAATACATTGACAGCAAAGCGTGAATCGCCGATTGCGTCAAGTGACAGCAAGAGTTTTGGTTACAACACCGTAGCCTCTTCCATACAAGATGTTTTTCCTGATGTCATCGTGGCTCCAGGTTTGTGCTATTACAAGTATGAAGGTCCATTTCCACTCAGGAAATTGTGATTGGCCAACGCAAATTTTCCGTTGGAAAAAAATTTTGAAGTTGAAAATTTTCAACTTTTAACAATGATATTTTCAGAAAATTTTCTGTCCGTGGAAATTTTTCTTGAGTGGAAATGGGCCGTTACACCCGTTTTCAAAATTACGCGACCTCCCTGAAAAATACTCTTACTTCAAATGTCAGTTTTATGTCACAAGAACTGCTAAAAATAGCAAACGTAAACAAACAGTCAAAAGACATTTTAAACCGTATTTAATAGCAAAACTGAACAAAAATGAGTTAGATAACTTAGATATACAAACTAAAGCACAATACAAGCCATCACAACAGAAATATGTGCCGTGAATGACTTTTAAAGTTTGAAAAATAACAATTTATCCTCGAATTTAGCTGTCAGTATAAAACACGCGCGCTAGACTATAACGGTCATGTTATGATTTTGTCATGCTTAAATTTTGCAATAATTCTCACTAAAATATCTTGAAAATCATTGTAAGCCTGTTTATATAAAGCATACAAAGCATATACATCGAAAAGGAATCGCAAAACTCAAAGTTTGAACTTCGTGACCGAATGACATAAAACTGACATCTCAACTCTAGCATTTTCGTCCTTGGTCGCGTAATTTTGAAAACGGGTGTAAAGAGTTTGAGCAAAACAACGAAGTACGAAGACCTATACTTGAGTTGAGTTGACAATTCTCGCTATTTATGAATGCTGATTATAATATAGCATTTGTAAATTGTGAACGCTGATTGGCTAAGAGCCGTGTTGATATAACTCAATGTCAACACGGAAACGTCGGAAAATTTCTTTCTTTATGTTTCTTTGTGCTATATTATAAAACAAATATAAAACTTTTTTTCCGTATTGATATACAGTTATATCAACACTCGTGGAAATTGGGAAAATTCGAAATTGTGTGAAAACACTTCTCCCAATTTCCACTCGTGTTGATATAACTGTATATCAACACGGAAAATGTTTTATATTTGTCAGTTAAACCATAACACGGTGCGATAATTCACGATTTTTAGTCGTACAGTGTACCTGACTGGCAAGCCAATGGTTGTTGCCGCTTACTTGCGCTAGTACTGTACAAACTCAGTACTCAATCTGTACTTAGTCTTTAAAATAAGGATCATAAAGTACAGGTTTCTGAAAAGTATGTTCAGACTACGAGGTAGAAAAAGAAGCACAATTGCATATACAAACAATCGACTACAACGTTTCTTAGTGCCAATCATGTTTCATGCCAAGACATCTCAGACACGTGATATACCAACTATAAATGACGGTATTGAATACCTTGGCCTTGGAAAGGTCATGTGGTACGCGCAAAAAGTAAGTACGCAGATAGCAAGAGTTCCGCGTACCTGCGTGGTACTTGCTGAAATCAAACTGAAGTCCAGGCCGTAATATTGGCGTACCTAGATACATATCAAGACGCATTGAATTATACTGGTCTAAAAAAGTTAAGTACGCGTAGACATAATTCCTGTGAACAATTTATTCGGAAATTGAAGCTTGACAATGGTCCTATAAATCCTCTTAAGGATGTTGTTGCAACTCGTATACATCCAAATACTCATAATTATAATCTTAGGGCCGAATCAAGCTGGTCACTCCAAACGAACACAGAACGGTTTCAAAATTTTATAACTGTCAAATATAATTATTAATGTATTATTGATTTAGTAGTACTCGTGTATATTAATTCAGGGACCCAATTATAATTTGTGGACAGATTTAAACTGACTATTCAGAACGAATATTGAACGGTTTGAACTCAATTTTATCTGTAAATTTAATTTTTAATGTATTTACTTATAATCATGTAATTCAGTAGAGACTGCAATGTGATTAATTAAACAGATTATTATTATTATTATTATACCTCCGGTGTATACATAAGTACGCGAATTATCGCACCCTGTCCCTAATCCAATAATGCTGGACGATGCAGTTGGTTGAAAAAGTTTAAAGGAATTTGGCAATAAAAAATTAGTTTGTCTTAAAATTATATATTAAACTCTATTACCGATTTGTCATATCTTGCTTAGTTCTCGAAATATTTAGACCGAAATTAATGAGCTGTCTACCATCTTGGACTAATCCTTGACCTCATTAACTGTGGTTTTGAAGACGTCAGAAGTTGGGTTAACCATATAAAACTACTCTAAAATGACCGAGTAACAATCCAAAATTGTTTGAAATGTTTTTAATCGTTTCTAAATTTCAGACAGCAACCAGAAACGAAGTTTTGGACCCATATCGATCGCTTACTCTCAAGATAAAAAATTAGCGTCACCCCTCTCTTGACGTAACATGCATATCCTCAACAATCCAAGATGGCGAACAGCTCACTCTTTTCAGTCGAAATATTTTGAAAACTAAGCAAGATATAGACAATCTGTAATAGAGTTTAATATATAGTTTTTTTAATAAAAAACTAAACTAATTTTTGTTGCCAATGTCCTTTATTGTCGATTTCAAGTCACTTTTCAACGCACGGTTTCCAAGTTCATTGCAAACTTGCCAATTACGTTTCCAAGTTCAAAAATTGGGCGTGAACTTCGCAACAAAGTTCGCAAGTACATTTCAATGTTTGAACTATTGTAAACAAATGTTCATAGTTCAAGTTGAAATTAACAATTCAATGGAAAGTTCGTGGTCCAGTGGGCTACCAAGAAGGTTTGTATTTCATTGAACTGGTTATTATTATTGAGTATGAACATTTGTTTTAATTGGCAAGTTCGCAACGAACTTGGGAACCGCGCGTTGAAAAGTGACTTGAAATCGACAATAAGAGGTGCCACAAAATCTCAAAATAACCTATATTTTTTTTATTTGTTGTTTCAGCGTTACTAGTTGCAGGCACGGATTCCAAACATTTCCAACAGCTAACAAGTGAAATCTATCGTTTTATGCCATCGCATTTAAAAATGGAAGACGTTCGTCGCATCCATGGGTCGAATGAACGCATTAGTGTTAAGAATTATGAAGAAACTATAAATTTCTATTATCGACTTATGCTCAATGCGGACGAAGCGACGTTGTAGTTGGTTTGGTAGGCATTTTAGATTTAGATAGTATAATTAAAACTACAGAAATATATCATTGCGAAAGTCATGAAATACTCAACCCAATTTTCGCGCAACCCCTCTAACCGCAACAGAATCGCAACAGTCTTATACATACAGTAAATATAAACCGTAAAGATCCAATTTATATTCTATGTCTATGTTATATATGTAAGGGTGTAATGGGGAAACAAATAAAAATAAAGCAGCGGTTATAGACGTTATACATATCCAACGAATTTTTTGAAACCTGAAATATGGAAATATCTGATCTTTGACGAATTGAGGGTTTTTGAGGGGATATTGCAGTTATATAGGGTAACATTAGGCTAAGAGAGGTTTATAGAGGATAAATTATGTTAGGGTAGGTCATATAGGGTAAAATTAGGTGAAGAGTGGTTATATAGGGTAAAATTAGGATAAGAGGGTAAATATCATTCTCTATCGGTAATAATCCCGTCATGTTCCCAAAAGACCTAAAGTGTCCTTCCCACGCATAATCCACGCGTGATCGCGCGTGGAACACGTGAATTGTGAAATTGCCACGTGAAAGTTGCGACGCCGCCATTTTGCAATCACTGGCAACGAGGCGTTGAAAGTACGTCAGTGCATAAAGAAACGCATTGCAGGACAAATTTAACTCAAAATATCATCGTTTTTGTCCGGTGAAATGTGCTAAATTCCCCGTAGGGACCATCCTCTACGTTTGGGGTATTCATGAATCGTTTTATATTGTCAACAAGGCGAACATATCTGCAATAATTGTCGAGCAGTTTGGATAATTTGTGCTGCGAGGTAAGCCATGTTGTCTGTGATATCTGTGTCGTTTGGGCTTTACGCGAAGGGCTTTATGGTTGATTTTGGCTTCTTTGTGGACGATACGGTATACTTGTTAGTGGATTTTATTCTGGTGTTGTGTAACTGCATGTTAACGGTTTTTTGCTGTGTTATTTGGTCAAGAAGTGCTCGAATTTATGGAGGAAACGTAATATAGTGTGTGTTGTGTCATGGGCCATCTTGCGAGTTGTTGTCCTCATATAAAGGAAAAACATATTCGCGACAAATACTTGTTATATGGCAAGTATGCAGCCATGAAAACTGAACATATAAACTTTAGAAGATGCGTTTTGTTATTTCCTGACGGTATTGGGATATTTTTTCTAGCGTTTCTGCTTGTATTTCACCGTTCAGACAAAATCTTCCTAGCTAACCACGCGCTCTCAACTAGACAACAGCCATATTTTATATCGCGATGAAGTGTATTTTTAATATAATATAGAATATTATACTCTGTTTTTCGTCATTAATGAGACCGAAAGGGAAAAGTTTCTCCGTGTTGGTCTGAATATAGGCGTATTTCTATCGTATTTGAAGGAAATTAGATGTTTGCACGAAAGCCGATCGAGTTTCATCCACAAAAACGGATGATGAAATCCCACTACCGCTTGGAATGTGTATCATTTTGCTAATACCCTAAATGTTGTTAGAAACGGTCTGTCCGGGTTATATTGAAGCAATATGACATGGTTTTGACGTAAAACCAGCCACAAGTTAGGTCTGGTTTAATATTCTTAGTATATCTTGCAATTTGTAGGGTTTCGTGCTTCCAAACGCCGCCATGAAATTGCTATGAATATAAATAACCCAGCAGGCCGGGTGACACGGTTTTGTGGTTGAAAACCAACGCTTTTTTGCTTCTAAAACAATACTCGTACAACGGGAAAAAGCAGTAATATAATGCCAATAAACAACTCGTGTAGTATTGTTTTAAACTCAAAAAGGCCCCTTGAAAATTGGTAGCTTCGACTATAAAGCGAACAGACGATTTTGTTTTCGCAGCCATTATAATATATTACAGTTTCCGATTTGCTTCGAACTAGGGACGTTATAGAGTATAACCCCGCTCGAATAACAAAATTACACCGGGTTGTATGTAAAACTTATAAAATACAAGTCATTGATCCGTTTCGAGAGATACTATCTCAGTGTTTTGGTTTGAAGTCTCGGCAAATCGGTAAAATAATCGCTTTTGCGTGTAAATAATAAACGCATCTTCGTTTATAGCGAAAGCGTTCGAAAATGAAATTGACATTTTCGAAAGCCATTTATTTATAATACAAACGTGGAACGAAAATGGTGACTTTTTAAAGGGATTTTTAAAGTCATTTTGGAATTTCATATTTATTTGTTTTTTGATGGCCGAGTGTTTTATCAGCGGCTTTATAGTAACCACGGCGAACGTGTGTGTTTACGAAATTTTCACGAGAATTCAGCAGCTGCCTTGCAAAACGAAAAGCTGTTACATTCGAAGTCGAAGAGCTGTAAAGTAAAATATAAAGTAACGCCATTTGTAAGAAGCAATTTGTGTAATAAAGAACTAGTCGCCATTTTGATTATTTAAGAACCCAAGGCGAAGTGGACTTTTATTATTGCGAAAGACGTTTTATTACCACGGCGTGTGATTTTCGAACGAATTCGACGTTTCACCATTAAAAATGGCAAGATAAAAAAGCATGTAGGAAAATGGACCCCGCTATTATATATGAAGGCGTTATATTCAACGGCGCGTGCGAGGATGCAATACGCTACGACAAAAAGCTTTTGTTTATAAGCCAAACCTGTTGTCCTTACCACGTTTGTTATTGCTACGAACTGCATACATTTGTTGTCAAGAACATTCGTTTGTTCTCTAAAACCGAGAGAAACCTTTTTGTACCACGAAATGAAGGCTTAGTGCATTTAGACAGAGCTTAAAAACAAGCTGCCAACACCGGATGATAAGCTATGGCAAATATTTCATGTATAAATCATAGCCTTTCGCGACCAAGCGAGAAATTTTATTCAATAATAACAATAAGGGCTTCCTATTTATTGCATTGCGTTATAACCAAACTTTGCAGGTAGCATTATGGGTCGTTAAAATATGTTTGCTTGTTTTGTACAGTACAATATTTTGCTACCGTGGAAATGTGGCTTGGGTAAATAGATGACACTCACTTAAATTGTCTAGGGGATATTAAAAATGGAAACGTATTAACTATTATATGAAACCCCCCACACTCTATAAATTTGTAATGTGGGGCCTGTCTTATGTAAACTAATACGTGTTTCAATATATTACAACCTATTCCAATATAGTATGAAAAGTACTAATATATCATGTTATATGGGATATTTGTTACGCCTTCGATGTAATGTGTGTGATTGAAGCATTTCTATATGATATTATGCGTGTATTAATATATTATATAATATATTGCCTATTCCTCGCCTTTCAAATGGCGTTTAATTTAATAGAACATGTAAAATTAGTAGTCCTATTTCATTTTGTTCAATATTGCATGTGATTGGTCGAAAAGCTGCCTCATCCCCTTGGAATATTTCATATTCTGTAATTTGTTTCCCACTTGCTGTCACAGGATATTATTTTGAGAGAAAAAAAACAATGAAACCTTTTCCCATTGATTTTATCAGTTCAAACATTTTTGTCAGATTTGATCGAGCTTTGAAATCTACAGCAAATATGGGTTTTTACTCCTCAAATAAAGAAATCCTATTTTAATGGCAGGCTATGTTTATTATGTGATTTATGTCCCAGAGTTCATTGCACGTGTTCAATTCGAGATATACGCCTAGAAAGCTCTTAACTCCATGTTATAAGAGCAATATTCTGGACAAAGATCTTTCAGACATTCTAAAAGCTTAGATGTCTGAGAGAACTTCCTTCAGAATATTGCATATTTAATTAATTGGGCCAAAATTCACTAAAAGTAAACCATAGTCTTATGCTTCTTGTCAGCCTGGCTACAAGCAATGTGCCCACTTTACAAGCCAGTTCGAAGTCTTCGCTGCACATCCAAATGAGAAATGACATGGTTTGTGTCAGGATAAATTGCAGTTTCACTATAACATGTAGCTGGGATAATTGGAATATTCAATCGTACAATCATCATCGTTCGAATATGCAAAAAGTTGCTTAAAGGACAATTAGTTTCCATTGATTTGTTTTAAATTAGAAAATATATTCCTTTAAGTCGATGGTTTAAGTTTACTCTATCTAATGTCAGATGATTTTTTTCGTCAAGGGGAGTTCAATGGTCTAGTTAACGCATTAAGTTGCATGGCACCCATTGTGCCCTACTTTATTATTTTACTCTGTCTAATGCAAGACAATTTTACTCATCAAGAGATTTAAAATATTAATGCCCAACTCTCTTACCTTGTGAAGTAAAATTGTCTGGCATTAGACGGTGTGAGGTAACTAGCAGGGGTGCATTGCCATAAATGAGTCACAAAAGATGTGCACAAAACCCAATGCTTTACTCTTGACAAGTAAATCCATCTGGTATTAGACAGCATACTTCGAAGTAAGGTGCATTGCAGAAGGCTGACTCAGCCAAAAATGTGTAACTGCCATTGTGCCATGAATTCACAAAGATTTGTCATGAAAATGCAATTGTCATGTTCCTAGCCAGTGTGCATATGACAAGCATTCACCCCCCCCCCTGAACATCTGCCATTTTGAGTGTTTTCAGGGGGTGAATGCCTCTTATAAATGCACTGGCTAGTAACATGGCAACAGCACTGCAACGGTTACCTGAAAATCATAGGCAAAGCCACTATATGGCTTCTATTCTCTGATTTTGTCCTAATTTTGCAATGCTGTTCCAGAAACTAATAGACAGATTTAGATCGAGGACGCGGACGTCAAAGACGACGTGAAAATGGCGTGTTGTGCCCATGTATGGATAAGCCACGCCATTTTGACGCCATGTTCACGTCATCTTTGACGTCCGCGTCCTCGATC
>CACRXK020002061.1:0-40940 GCA_902702795.2 Paramuricea clavata | reverse complement strand
CCGTAAGCTGGTCACGCGTCACGCGACAAGTAGTAAGGGCCCTAATATGAAGATTCTTTAGCGAAACAAAATTACCAACATTGTGGTGAATGAAATATATTTCTCAAATTCATTAATAATTCATGAGTAATTCAGCCAATGATAATCACCTATTTGATCACAAGATGCCATTTGGATACTTGATGAAAGTCACTAGTGTTTTCATCAAATATCTTAATTACGCATGCAAAATTACTTGAATAGAATTCCTAATTACGTTATGCTTGGTTAAGAATTCTATTCAAATCAGCAAACGAAAACATTCTGTTACGTCTCGATTCATTTGAGAAGCCATATAAACAACTCGAGCTCGTGTCTCACCGGGATATCCAAACACTCGAAAACAATGTATGAAAACACTCGCGCTTCGCGCTCGTGTTCTCATACATTGTTTTCTCGTGTTTGGATATCCCGGTGAAACACTCGCTCTCGTTGTTCATATATTACATCCTAATTTAACCTGCATTCAATCTGCATAACCAGTAACAATTTTCACAGGGGGCTAAGCCGTCTAATAATCAAGTGACATAATGACGTTGCAACGTCAGGCAGCAGAGAAGCCCTGGGAACGAGGATGCCGAGCTGTTGGAATCGCTGCGTTAATTTAATAAGTAACTGTCTAATAATCAAATTTGCACTGTATTTCGAAAAAATGCACTGCTCTTAGTCAATCAGAAAGACATTTTTCATGTATATTATTAACGGTAAGTATTGGGCAGTTATCTATTATCTTGTAATTTGTTGGTATATCCTTTGTACCCATTGAAATGAATAATATACAGGGTGCATAAAAACCCGGTAATCTAACTTAGCATGCCATTGTGCGTTAATTCACTCGGTGTATGAACGTAATTTTTTGGCTGCTGCCTGCTGAATGACTGGTTTCCATATCGGGTCGCAATTGTCGCGAACGTGTTGTAACTGTCGTCGGAGTAGTGTTCGCGACCAAGTGGAAACATGAAGAAAAGTCTTGTCGCGACCAGTGAACTCCATATCTCAGTTTTATCTGGAACGATAACATGAGGGAGAAACGTGAAGCCAATGCCACTTGACCGCGCTGACGCCACTGCTTAATTACGCGTTACTCACGCGAGGCTTCACTTTTTAACTGCCAAATGACTGAATGTTATCGTTCCAGGTAAATAGATTGAGTTCACTGGGGTCGTGACACGACAGTTACCGGCAGTGTCGTCGAGATAGAGGCTGAGTTCCATCTCGACGACAGTTGCGACAAGCTCCTAACTAGTATAATACTAGGAGTTACTATCGCAAGGAAAGTGCTGCCTTTTAGCCACATGAACTGAATGCAAAAGTTTATACTTCTACACAATTCTGTAAAGGGAAGCCTTTTACTCTTGACCCAATGTGCTCGTTTCCACGTTTCATCATTGTTAGCATGGCAGGCCTGCACATGATGGTTATATGCCGTATGTTTCCTGCACAAATTTGTTTCTCGTTCATCATTTAAGACCAATCACAAACTTATAAATAACCAACATGACAATGAGGCCATTGGGTAAAAGTGGATAAACAGCATTAATAAGCCGCGACACGACAGTTACCGGCGGTGTCGTCGAGATAGAGGCTGAGTTCCATCTCGACGACAGTTGCGACAGGCTCCTAACTAGTATAATATAACAATCTAACTAGTATATTTCTTTATCTTAATATTGTAAACACTACAGTATTTTTTTTCTGTGTTGATGTAGTGTACTCAGGTGAATAATATGATTGGGATGTTACTCTGAGTGCATATCCACACCGGGCGAGCTTGAAAAATATGCCCCGGCCACGGTGGGATCCCACCGTGGCCGGGCATATTTTTCAAGCTCGCCCGGTGTGGATATGCACTCAGAGTAACATCCCAATCATACTACAGTATTTACCCTTCATACCTCAAATTTGTAAATATCTTGTATATACCTTATAAAACTTTTCTTCTGCATTTAATATTATCTTAAAAATTACTGTAAATAATAAAATAATCTAAATAGGACATGACTAGTGGCCTAGATACAAAAGCCTGCAAAGGTTTCTAGTAGGTCTCTAGCCCAAATAGTTAATTTGTAATATAATGTATTAATAATTGTAATGTACATGAGAAAATAAACTGAATTTAAAAAAAAAAGGCTAAAAACGTGCCGTGACGGTTACGTTTTAATGGAAACAGGAAACTGACGACAGCGTGGCAAAAGTTTTGCGACAATAAGGGGGAGGGCAAAGGTCCACTTTGGGGAGACAGTCCCAACCTCGTTCCCAGGCTCTTCCCTGACCGTGCTTGTCTTTTTAAAATTGTCACGAAATTAACTTGCGACAGTGTCACGACAGTTACCTGCAACCATATGGAAACAGGCATAAAAATAATTCACAACAAACACTGCACGACACGTTGGCGACACGTTGGCGAAAGTACAACCATATGGAAACTGCCAGGCCGAAATGGAGTTAAATCAGTTAATTTTCAATAGTATATACCCAATTCTCAACCGTGAAAATATGCAATTTCGACAGACAATTTTTATCGGACTGATCGTATATTTACTCATTTTTTTCTCCATATTGTCCATATTGGATGAAAAACGTGTCATCCTATAGCTAAAAGTCCTAAAAGCCTGATCTTTATGATTATGAAGAAAAAAACATTCATACACAAAGTAATCAACGCACAATAACATGCTAAAGTTGGATTACCTCTTTTACACACCCCGTGGCTGTATAATTGGAACGAAGCTTCAGCAACATTACGTGTTCATATCATAGGGCGCTTTCCATTAACACGGCCAGACCGGTCAGAACGGTCAAATTGTTGAATGAAACACAAAACATTTGGGCTTCAGACCTATCTGACCGGAAAATTTAGATAACATTAGAATGAGGTTCATTTTCGCTAGATATTTGAGAAACATAGACCAGATGTTTCCATTGATACAGAGAAAAGAATTTGGGTCTGACCGATCAGGCCATTAAATGGAAAGCGCCCATATATAGCGCTCTTCGCTGGCATGCGTGAAAAGACTGGGACTCGGTCTTTTTCAAGTTTGGCTTCAAATTTCCGGTAGGAAGTAGCGTTCCAATTATATTTCAATGTTTGTACCTCTTTTGGTATTTTGTTTGGAATAAATTAAATATTTAAATATTTCTTTGTTTTCTAAGTCTGCAATTTAATACCTTGAACATTCATTGTAACTTTACTGTTTAGTCTAGCCTGTCTACAGTCCCTGAGGATAACAGGTCCCCTATATATATTAACAGTATATTGTATATTGGGTGGATTACCCAGACGAAATAAAGTTTTTCTGATTCTGAAAGATGTCTAATGTCTTGAGTTAAGACGAAAAGTCACTGTCTGCAATAACACTTTTATATATATATTTGTGTGTATAGGCTATAGCTCTGTCAATCTGTCATACTGTATACTGGGCTATAGCTTTACTATAGCTCTTATTTTCATCATATATATACGAATGCTGGAAAATTGCTCGTGAATTATAATGAATATTAAACAAGAAATATATACAAACATAGTTTTATATTTTACAAAAACATAGGAGCCACACACAACAAGCCCAAGAATAAATGCAACAAACAAAGTCAACATCTTTTTAAACCAAAACCACGAACATCATAAAATTATGTGCCACTAATAAAATACAATTACATAAGTGTTCATAACATCCAAAATATGTAACAATGCTTAATTTAATTAATCTACTTGTTCCCTTGAAACGTGTCGGCGGGCAAACAAAGTTTCAAGAGATTTACATTCCAGTGATGGTCAGTGATGCTTAAAACGGAGTCATAATGACGCAAACTGTCAATACTTAAGTGTGCTAGCCTTAAATTTTTTCTAAACCAATAATTGAGTTGAGGCAAGTCAATACAGATTGCCGCTGCTTTCCGCAGAGCTTTCGAAATGGACACTCCATCCCAAAAGGAAAATGGCTCCAAAAAAGCTACGTATAATCATACAAGTCAAATTACTTTAGTGCAACCAAAAAGCAGCGATGGTCGACATTGGAGTGTTTTTGAAAAAGTGCTACTTGCATTGGTATTGTTATTTTTTGTCGGATTTCTTATATTTGTGGTTTTGTATGCTACGACCGAAGCTGCAACAACGACTAAAGAAGCTAAAGGTAAATTTGTGCTTTTATACTTTTCACACGATTGTGACAATTAAATATATATTAAGATGTATTTGGCGCGCTGAATAGGAAAATACGTATTTGCCTAATGTGTACAATTATGAGATGGATGACAAATGTAAAACAATTATACTAAGAATTGCGGTTTATATATATATTCTGATTCTTAAACAGTATAAAATACGATATAAAACATTGTATAAACAATCTTGTCGCATATGCCGGCAAAACATATAAAACCAATGGGTGGTTACCCATGTCTATGAAGCACGTTAATTAAAGTCTTTTGGTGTCGCAGTAAATATTGCAAGTAAATAGGAGGAAATGTAGTGCGGGAGTAGTAGGAGGAAATGTATTGCGGGAGTAGTAGGAGTACATGTACTGGGGAAATAGTAGGAGTAAATGTAGTGGGGGAGTGCTAATCATCCTTACTGTAGCTCAGATTTACGCTGAATTGCGAAGAACAGTATGAGCTCAACCTGATCGAATGGAATATAGCGGCAAACATCTCATGCGGACTCATGTCTGATCACGGAGCAAAGCTACGGAGGTTTCGGTCAGTTATTTTGGAGCTTATCAAACCCACCCTGTCAACAGTTCCCTGTAGAAGGAAACCCCATCGGAGTACCTGGAGAAACCCCATGACTTGTCGGTAGAGCTTTGTCTTTGACTGACTCTTTTCACAAGTGTGCGGATGAGCGAGTCCACAGCGAGAATCGAACCCACGATCTCAAACGTGAAAGACGCTGGATCGGACAATTATGCGCATGGCCTGCATGCGTCCACCGAAGAGGGCAAAATCCGGTTACATCACATGTGTGATTCTACAATCAAAGATTTGGTTGTTTCTGAGCTATAGTGATGCATAGTAGTGTTAATACTTTCAGAAAGTTGCAAACAAACCAGAAAGTATAAAGTCAATATTGACATGCAGAAGCAGTTAAATTCATGCATGGATTTTCCAACAGTCCCGTATGTCAGCTATATAACAGCATAGCCTACAACGTAATTTATATACCGGCCTCTATAACTTCTGTCTAAAAAGGTAATGTTACACAAGCCACTTGCAATGCAATTTGGTTATAGAGACAGAGAAATGCGAACGTGACCCCGTGTTTTCACTATGAAAATAAAGAAATATATGGTGAAAAATGTCGACAGAATTAACCACGGGCCATGGTCAGGATTTATTAACACGGTCTTAAATTAACTCAAACTTAACACTGAAGTACTGAACAATTCTGGAAGCTTCTAAACCTTATATATAAAGCGTCTTTTCATAAGGACATGCAGCTAATCTCCGATGATTAAATTTTAAATCCAATTTATTTTCGACTATTTGTATTATGCAATGACGCATGACTTGCCATATTAAATTAAAAGCGTATCGAGAACAATAAAAAACATGTCAGTAATCTTGAACTGTCTTAAGTAGTGTTAATCTTGCCCAGTGTAGGTAGTGCCAATCAAATGAACAAGCTTTCGTTGATAGGGATGCAACTACCTGAAAAATATAAGGGGAATTTCGACGTTTCGAGGGAAGGCCCCTCGTCTGGAGTCACTACTCACTGTAACTCCAGACGAAGGGCTTGAAACATCGAAATGCTCCTTAGGCCTGGTTTATACAGCGTGCTATGAGCGCACCGAACCAATTACTTAACTAATAAGTTCGCTCATAGCACGCTGTCTAAATCAAATTGGTTCACTCTCTGAATTAGGTTCGCTCCTGACCGTGCGGCTCGCTCGTCGAAGGCGTGCCGAACGCTCGTAGCACGGTTAAGCACGCCCTTGATTTAAACCACAATGCCATCAGCGAACCATACTGCAACAATATGAGACGCCATATTGTATTAATGTTACGCTCCTTTTACGCCCAGAGTGGCTTTATCTCAACTTTAAAAATTGGCTCAGATACGTTACGTATAAATCAAAATGCGTGCTAATACCGTGCTTGGCCGTGCTAATTTAAAAATTGGTTCGGTTCGCTCATAGCACGCTGTATAAACCAAGCCTTACATTTTTCAGGTAGCTCCATACCTGCCAACGAAAGCTTGTTCATGCCAGTAATCTGTTATATCTTTATGTCAGTGACCTAATCCTAACCCTAACCCTAACCCTAACCATGCATGCATTTCGTGACTGCGTGACATAAAAATGCAAGCAAAGAGTGTAGATAAAAGGCGGACGGATAAAAAGCGGACGGCACTGTAGTATACTATTAGATTTTCATGTCACGCAGTCACGAAATATATCAAGTATAGTTTACATAAATTATTATGTTACGGGTTTCATCGTATACGCATCAAAATATTTATTGTGTTTTCGGTAGAAAATGTATGAGACTCCGCCTACAAAATTAAATATTTTGCAATTAGCGACGGTCACAGCTATTTTTATTGTACTTTCATTTGAAAGGTTACAAAGCGTTCATTTTGTACCGCACGTATAGCTTTCCGCGGCGACATGAAAAAAAAATCCACCAACCGTACCTTGTGTTCCGAAGGCTATTAAAACGGAGAAACGTTGTTTCGCTCAGCTCCCGAAAGTTGCACATTTCGTATCGGATAGGAAACCTATCGGGTAGTGTGAACGTAGTCCAAATTTATGGAATTCATTTGGGAAGCCTCACATATCGATTTTTTCCACGAGAAACGTCATATGTTCGTTTGGGGGTGGGGGGGGGGGAGGGGTTTGCAGCTGTAACGTTTCTCTATAAACATCATGGAAAAATTCGATAGTTTTTTCGAAAGTCTTAACATTTCGGAATCATCTAGCTTTGCAGAATATAAAAAAGAAAACAACTTGATACAAACACCAGTCTATACATTCGTTGTACCATATCTGTTCTATACGTACTGTTCTATACTATCAAGAAAAACGCGCTAAAATTATCAATATTTCATGCAAAAAAAGTTGTTTTGAGAAACGTTGGAAATTTTAAAATTCATATACAGAAGATAACATATTCCTTGCGGAAGCATCGCCAATAGCCGACCGTAGAAAATAGTAGAAAATTACCTTATTTGTACTATAAGAAAGAACAAAATATCGATAACTATGTGTGACGATTCTAAGGAAGTCCTCCAGAGAAACGTACATATGACGTTTCTCATGGACAAAATCGATATGTGAGGCTTCCCTTAATTAAATGATGTGTCTTCAAAATTTTGTTTGAAATGCCTAAAGTTCATAAATTCGGTCGAGCGAGGACAATATGGAATTTTTAGTATTTGCTGTTATTAGTGGTTATTAATTTTGTTGGCCTATGGCTACGTAGAAAAACCAAGAGCAAGACAAATTGTGCAATAGCAGTGAACATTTCTTGTTTTGAACATGCGAAAAGCTCCAAAATAGTTTGTTTGCAAATGGCTAGGAGGAATTTGAATGAAGATCGGAGATCTAAAATCAAATATGGCAATTAACTGAAGAAGCGACAGATTTATAGATTTCCTTACATATTTGTTTCGCTGCTTGAACATTTGATTGATCTGACTTTTATGAGATTGTTTTATAAGACGTTTTTATTACAATCTTTTATGAGGAGGCTTTATCACCAAGATGATTTTCATAAGAGTCCTCAAAGAAAGTGTAAATTAAAATATTCATGGTTAATATAAGATCATTCACACTAAAGCGGCAAAAATCATTCTTGGTGCTCATCCTTTGGGCTGTTTAATCACTAAGATTCGTTAGACCGGCAGCCGTTATCAATGCGCACACGCTTTCACCGTTGCCTCGTCATGCATAAGACAAGTGTTAAAGTGTTTAAACAATAACGTCGACTTCAAATTTATCTTCAAGTATACTCGTCTGACATCCACACCTACAACACCCGAAACAAACAGAACTTACAGTTGGACGGCGCGTCGAGAGAAACGAGGGGGAACAAGCTAGTTGAAATTCTAACAACTGGAATTACAGTCGACCTGTTGAAGTCCGGAAAACAGAACAATTTACAGTATTTAAAATTAAACTTAAGAAACAATTGTCACTTGCATCGGACACGCTAAGACATTAATATAGGCTTTTTTTGCGCAGGACTCCACTGCAAATCACTCTTGTGAGAGGACCTGATTAAATATTGTAATTATTATTACATTTCCAGGCTTTCTTAGGGTCCAAATTTTCTCGGGCTAGGGGCAGAGTTGTTAACGAGTCCTATGTTGCAAGTCCAAGTCAAGTCACAAGTCATTTATTTGGTCTGAGTTCAAGTCATGTGCCAAGTCACAAGTCATTTTGTCTAAATCCAAGTCAAGTCACAAGTCATTCCGAGTGGCAAGTCAATTCAAGTCACAAGTCATTTTATCGCCACATGTGACCATGTTTTCCTACACAAAACGGCAAAATATGTAAATATGGCGTCGTTATTTTATGTCAGAAATTTTACACGAATTCGCGAAAAACCCCCGCTTTGTCAGAAATTACGCCGGCACAAATTCTGTCGATGCCATTGATATGTACTAAGGTCGTTGCCCAAATTATACAACACGACGATCGATCGATCAACACAAAGATTTTGGAAAACTTAATTTTCACTAGATATTTACGTTTGACTTGCGTTGGTAACAGGTCATTTCTTGCAAGTCCAAGTCAAGTCACAAGTCATTTTGTCCAAGTCAAGTCACAAGTCATCAGTCTCTTTAACAAGTCAAGTCACGAGTCCGACTCGAGTCTACAACTATGGCTAGGGGAAGCATTCCCCCGACCCCCCCCCCCTCCAGTACTAGAGTTTTGCCTCATATCCTATTGTTCTAATATATTTTATCGAATTAGAAACACTTGCTACTTGGAACAGCTAGGGCATAAGAAATTCAAATATTTCTTCAGGGAAAGGTTCTGCAATAGTCTCTACCTGAATTTCAATGTGGACATTTTGACCAAGAATTTTTTGCTTTCTAGATAAACAAGCCGATGACGATGATCGTTGTTATTCTGCAGACTGCGTCGCAGTATCCGCAAGTATATGTATAAATAATTTAACATATGATTCTAGGCGGGATGTTTATACGAAACGGCCTAGTTCCAGGGGCGTGGCTAGAGGGGGTGTGGGGTGTAACACTCCCCATTCATCACGGACTCGACAAATATCTGCTTGACTCAGCAAATTGGTTTCGGATTTATGGGCAAATTGTTTGCGTAGTCAGCGAAAATATTTGAGTGGCTTGGAACAAAAAGTAATAGTTATAGCGAATATTTTGCTAAATTTACGAAAATTACGGAAAATGCTAACACAGTTATATCACGATATATTAATGGGAAGGTTTGTGAAAAATGGTATGTCCGGAAAAGTTTTTGCCCCCTCCCCGCTCGCCAACAATTTTGTGAAAAAATATTAATAAGCGACAGAAATGTTGTCGGCAAATGCGATACTACACCACCCCTTCTTTAGCGTCTTCACTACGTACGGCCCTTCCTAGTCACAGCGCTGTTCTATGATCTAACTTAGATCATAGGACAGCGCTGTTGATTTCAGGAAGTTAAAATAACTGCGGAGGAGCTATTTTGAACCTAATTCCACTCCACAGTTGGAGTTAAATTTGGTTCAAAATATCTCTACTGCTGGGAGTTAAATTAACTCGTCGAAATTAACAGTATTCTACAAACTTGTCTTTAAATTAACCGGAAATCTAGTAGTGTTGTAAAGGAAAGATTTCCGTTTTTCAGCCCGGATAACTTAATTAAATTTTTCGCATATATAACAGAAATATACGTCTTTGGCCGTAACACATGTTTATAACGTTACTATTCAATTCATAAATTTGATCAAATAACACAGTCATTTTCCTATTTAATATTGTTTTAGTATACTAAAGAACACTGAGGAAGCCGGGCGAGGGGGAGGGGGGGCGGCTTGCATCACTAAAAAAATGCACAGGGGGCTTAGCCCCCACCCCCTAAAAATAGATACGGTGTGAATGGATTTCCTATATATAAGCCGGGTGTTGTATGCATACACTCCATATATAGATATAGAAATTATAGCAAAAACAGTATTTGACATATTCTTTTTTCCTTTTTTAATACTGTGACTCTTTTCCATCTACATGCAGTAGTTCAACTCTTGAGTTGAATTGTGCTTCTGATTTGTTGGCTATTGTAACTCGCTTTTTTTGCAACATTTTTGCTGAAAAAATTCTTCAATTTTGCGCAGTGCGGGATAGAGCATTTCTGATCCTCGGGGGAGCACGCCCTATATATTCAAAACCAAAAAACAGAAATTGAAGCTCAGACATTTACTGTGCATAAAGGGGGTCATATTGTTATTAACCCAACTAATGCCTTGACTAATTCACAGGCAAATTAAGAAGGCAAAATGTTAAAAATTTATTGATTTCCCTTTACAACACAAAAGACGCCACAGAACTATACTATAAGGTGATTATGTATATGCAAATACTGAAAATATCAAGAGCTGTCCTCATACGGCTAATATCCATAGGACCATATACACTAGATAGTGCATCTAAGGCCAAATAAAAAAAAAATACTTGGTTAGCGTCACCGCCCGCCTCTCGATTTTCTGCCGCCTCTGAATTTTTTTTTATTTTTTTTTATGTAAATATCTTCGTTTTACAGCTTTAAACAGTTTAATATTTGAAATTTTTCTCATGCTCAGACCTTTGCGCTATACTGTATACTGATCGATAGGAGCGCGTAGGCTTGGGTATACAAGGTTCTTAAAGCAAAATGGCGGCCTTCGCAACATCAGTACAAAAAATATCACCGATATGGTAGAAAAACCGCCTCCCCATCCCCTCCAAAAATACTATTAAAAAATTAAAAAAACGAGTAAAAATAAAAAAAAAATCCGCCCGCCCGCTTCTGAAAATTTGTGAGAGTGTGACGCTAACCAAGTATTTTTTTTTATTTGGCCTAATTATTCTGCAATTCAAAAACTGAAGCCGTGATTGCAGACTGAGGATATTCCCATGAAATGGGAAGACTCGTATGTTTTCTATTTCTTAAACAGGGAACTTAATAATTAAGTTAAACCTATTCCAAATACATTTTCAAACTATTCAAATGATGAAAGTTATTGTCGTTTTTTAAGCGTTTATTAGCGAGTGGGAAACTCCAACATGGCCGGCATCTATTCAAATGGGGTAACCGCTGGAATATTCTTGGCTTCAATTTTACTAAAAGAGATGTGCTATCTAGTGTATATAAGATATCTATGCTAATATCACGTACACTAGAAATTAAGACGTGCTACTGAAATTAAATGCTTTGAAAAACCTCATTGATCAATATATTATAGATTTAAGTACTTTTAAGGTAATGATCTTCAAAGATGTTGGACGGAATTCACTGTCTTTGAAGCAGATGAAGAAGATAAACAGATTTTACTTAAATTTAAAATCATAAGCCGGCTATCACGCACTGAAAATCAGAGGAAAACTGCCACAATAATCCTATATACCAAGAAACAAAATAAGCGAATAACTATTTCTCGTTCAAGTTTAGCTACTACAATATATATTGAACATGGTATAGAATTGACTGTTTTTGGAGCAACTCAGAAAAAAACTTAAATTCATTCGCGCCAGGAATAGAGAAAGACTGCTAGAATGAACTATCGAGAAATAAAATTTACTTTTATCAGTTCAAGCACAGACTGTGGTTCAAGCGAGTATTCTACAGCAGATTTAAACTAAAGTGCCCTTTCTTATACCAGACAACACACGAGTCTTCACTGGCGTTTGTTTTGTGCAGTTGAAATCCAATTTGAAACGCCTAAACGTGTTCAAAACGAGTTAAGTCTTGTACAAGTTATAGTAGTAGAAATATACCGTAAGTAGATGCACTGGTCTATAAATTCTAGGAAAGATTAATTCTAAGGAAGAAATTTAGATTTTAGAGTAATCAGGAAGTATTAAGTGTTCAAATTCACAGACAAGACAAGTTCATAGCAAAGACATTTCATAGCAAGACCTATTTCGCTACTGTCAAGTGACAGTTTCATAACACCACGGGATAACACAAGGATGCAAAGTTCTTGCATAAATTAAATAATTTGAAGAAGATAAGATTGAAACGTCTCAGAAAGTGCAGCTGCTTTACTAGTAATTAATCATCACATCATTCTATCTCAAAACATATTGTGTTATTGAAGCGAAGAGAAGCAGGACAGTGTACCAACCAACTTAACTGCAGCAATGGACAAAATTGTCTGAAATTTACATAACAAGGTCAAGGAAGCCAATACTCAATAGGCAATACATAATACAATATTCCCGCAAAAGGTAAACAACGAATTGTTTGGAACAATAATGGGAAGCTTGGCTAATTGAAGCCTTGGACTAATTTGTACTGTCAGTGCCAGCTATACTGTATTTCAACAATACTTTTATAGTTTTAATGATATAGCGATATACAAAATATATTAATATTAAGAATAATCTGTACACCGACACGTGACCATTGCAAACTACATCACTTTTACTGAAAAGGGAACGTGTTGGCACTTATATATACCTTTAATCTTTAACGCCAACGCATAAGACCTATATCGCTGGTTCTAGAACCTTACAACGCTAAAGAAAAAATGACATGCATGCAAGCATGGATTAAAAGCATCCAACTATCATTATCAACCAACATATTCAATTAACGCATATTAGAAAATATGAAATAAGTGGCTTGTTTGTTTATTGTACGTTGAAACGAAGTTGCTATGTGCAAATTGAAACATTGCACCAGGTTGCTAACTGAACATTAATTTAAGCGAAAAAGGAGACGTGAATTTGAAATTCCAGTATTTATATTAGAAGGTATCAGTCTAGCGAAAGATATAAGCGAAAGAGATAAGCCAAAGGGATTTAATAATTTATGGCTGAAAATTGAGTCAAGTTAATCCAGCGGACAAAATATATACGTCATAAGACGAATAGTGAGAGTATATATAATTTATTTTACAAATTCATCGGTCGTCGATGAACATGCCTTGTTCCTGCTAAATTGCATAATAAAGCATCTTTGAAATATGATACTCAGTATTTCCTAAACGTCGACATTGAAAACATTATTATTAATTAATTCAAACGACTCAGAGACTAGAAAGAATCGTTGTATTTGGAAGTGGATCAGTTTATAAATATAACTACAATCTGGAACATCATAAAGTACAAGGCACTTTCAAATTTCAACACTACATCTACAAACTGCCTTTGCCCTTTGGCTTTGCCTTTGCCCTTTGGTATTGATTTATGATACTTAAAATCTTTGCTCAACGACAAGCATATAAAAGAATCATCAGAGCCATTGGAGAAAGGAACGATATCTGAGTCATTCGGCTGCTTTAAGAAGAAGAAGAAACTCAAAATATAAGTACGTCTATACTCGTTACAGACTATTTTGTGTGCTCAGTATATTATTTGTCGACGACTATGAGGCCATCAATGACAATGCTCCCAGTCTAAAGAATCATTAGCGAGTGAAGATTTTGGCACATATTCTAACAGTAGATTTTGGCTTTAATAAACAAAATACATATCAAAACTCGATCCGGAGGTATACAGTTAAAGATTTGATTGCCTTTGGTTTTGATATATGATTCAAGATTTAATATATTCGATACAGAATTTCTGAAAGGACCCTGAAAGATTGTCGATTCATTTGGCCATTCAAGACCCGTGGAATTAGTGAATAGAAGCTTATGGAAATATAATTTACAGTCGCATCTTAATACTAGAAGCAAAGGACAGCTGGAAATAAGTGCTACACATTAAAGTCTACTTTATGCAAACCTTTGGCATAATTTGAAATACAATACTCAATAGTCAATATTATTTTTGTTTCCATAGTTCAAACGCTAACCCGGTTAGATACCAAATAATCGTAAGACTTCGTCAGTAAAAAGATTTGGAAACATAAGTTGCAACAATATACAATTTTCCGGATCATTGCCTCCATTATACTAGGATAAAATTTATTCGTACGAAATAAATCCGGAAATTGAAAATTTCATACAAAGACTGGTAATTCTATTCAAATATACGGATATATGACACCAACTAAGCATTGAATTGCGAGCCATTTGGAGGTTGGAAACTGTAAGTTTCGACGACATTTTTCTATGCAAAGATTAAATCTTGATTCAAATTATTAACAATCGAAAAGCACCGGTCATTCAATTTTGACGACCACAACGAGAAGTCAAATTTTGGGCGAACGATTCCTGAAGACATAAGAACGAGAAGTCAAATTTTGGGAAACGATTCCTGAAGACACAAGGATTTCTCACTTTGAAAGCTTGGAACAAAGCAGTTAGACAATTGTACGTAACATTGGAAGAAATAAGTTGTCAGCTGGCCAAAACTGGTGAGGTATCAATTAATTCACCAAGTAATATAAATAAACTTTGTATATATCCTCAAAGTCATTATGGAATCAGCTCCGTTTGTCAGCTTAGAAAGCCAGGATGATATTTGGGACGATGAAAATTCAGACGACTTGAATCCAGGTTTGCAGCCCGCAAGGATCTACTATAAAAGACCTACGATATGCACTCCGACACGAATTGCTGTGGTTGTAGTCATTGGAGTATTGGTTATTGTGATCGTCACACTTGGTGTTTTGGTTGCTCAAAGAAAAGAGACGAAGGAGGCGAAAGTATCTGTATCGTTATGTCTTACGTCCAAATGCATCACTACAAGTTATGGTAAGTCGATTGTTAAGGCCCGTTGCAATTTCTGCTGTAATTTTTTAAGTGCGATGTTCTCCTTCTGATGGATGTAAACGAGTGGATGAGCTATGGATGTTCAGATGAGGGTATATATACTCGATCAGAACATTCGTAACTCATTTACTTGTTCGCATGCATCAGAAGAAGAAAATCGCACTAAATATCGCATAAAAAAATGCAAGTGTAAATGAGACTTTAAAAATTATGCAATACAGACACACGCGAGGTTTTAAAGCAGCTTTTTGTAAGCGACTCCACCAGGCGGGCTATATCACCAATTCTGGTTGAAATATAAATGGTTCAGCTTCAGTCTAGTTTAGTTACATCCTCAGTAGAAGGTTAGGATCAACAGCGATCGAGTTGGTTCTTACTGGAAGATAGGTGATCAGATTTTACGGTGTAGAAACAGTGCTCGATACCAAATTTATGCAAAGTGATAATTAATAGGAATCTTTAAACGAGCGATCACAATGAGCGTGCGTGAACTCGGAGTTGCGATTGTATTTTAAGTCAATAAGATTTATAGTACTAGACAAATAGGAAATTACCCTTTCTGTATGGACCTCCAGAGAGAATAATCTGGACAAAAGTGATAAAGCTATTTCGACGTAATTACACTATAGCAAAGCCACTGCCATAAACCATAGCATGCAGAGCCACTGCTCTCAATTATATCATGAATACAATATTTGATGACCTCCCGGCCTATACGCACAAGTATCACCAAGGAGACAATTGCAAGGATGCACAGAATATTCATACAGCATGAAGCACTGACAAATGAAAACAACTCCATTATCCAGTAACATCCGATCCAGACGCACAAAAATACCTCTTAAATCATAACCATCACACAACCACTTAACTAGTAAACCAGATGTTAAGAGCAGATTTTTCTAAGTTACGTAACATGCGTTCAAAACTAATGAGAATATTGTCACTTGCTTATAACTGTACATATTTTTCAAATTTTAATATGTTTCTCAATCAGCACAGAAACGTAATTAAAAAGCACGATTAGTGCTTTATCTGAAAATAATGCTAAAATGAAGTGTCTATAGTAGTTCACCAAAGAGAAAATGATGTCTGAAGTTTTGCTTTTACAGTATTGTTGTGAATATGGTGTCAATTGTAAGGCACTGTTATAAATTGTCTTCGAGAGATTTATTCCTTCGCTGGTATTAAAATGGAACTGTATACTTTCGTTTCAACAGTCGTTATCTTTACATATATAACTGAACACTGCTATCGGTTTTTCATTCTTTCTCTCTTGTTCTCTCGAACAGTCTATCTGTTTAACTTCTAATTCTCCCTCTCAGTTAGGACCTAGTTCCACGACGAGCGAAATGCGAAAATTTCGCGCGAAAAGGTTGAACGCATGCGCAACATGATTTTGGAGTGTTTCTCTGCGAAATATTTCTCTTCGCCGGGTGGTCGAATTCGTTTCTACTCCGTTGCGAGATGGAAATAGCGAAGCCAATCAAATGCTTGTGTTTTGGCGAATTTTTTCTCTACTGTGGAAATCACTACGAGAGAAAATTTTCGCACAAGTGTGTTTTCGTGTGAAATTTTTCGCATTTCGCTCGTCGTGAAATTAGGCCTTAGTACTATCTTGTTGTCGGTTCTAACTTTCTCGCAAAGGAAGATCGTAACGCGTGACGCACAATAGGCAAAAATCGCCCTCGCTTCCTCGACCACTTATCAACCTACAAAACATCTCTCACGTTCGTACAAGACGTGCATTTCATCTTATTTACTAAAATACAAAAAAGTTCCTCTTTTCTTTTGACGTTCGTATTTCCCGTTATTCAAATGTTCCACGGCTTACTTATATATTTTATGATTATAAATCTAAGATACTGATTTACGAAATCATCATTGATGTGAAGTTTGCGAGTTCACGGCAACCAGGTACAATATCAGTCATGTTTTCGCTCGCTACTCTGGTTCTAATAAAGGAATGCAAAGCGCAGTCGAATTAGTCTTTCTCGCGCCGCCATTTTTGGGTGGCAATATGTTTAGAACAGGGATAGTAAGCAGTGAAAATAAAACTTTCTATAACTATATACAGTTGTAAGTATAATCATTATAAATCAATTTACAGTTAAATATTTGAAAAAGTTATTTTCACATCGCAGCCATTGCTTAGATTTTTCACGTTGACGTTGTTTATAAAATAGTAACCAAAAATGGCGAATTTAGACCTTCATGAGAAAGGCTAATTGACCCAACGTTTCGACACTCCAGTCTAGTGTCTTCATCCGGGGTGATCTGAAGTCGCAACGTGGCTTATTATACTGTATGTATATACCCATGGGATGACGCCATATGTCAACAAGATAGGTATACATTCTTGTAACAAATAAGCACCGTTATCCCTATTCAAAGCATGATTACTCATATTTATATGCCACGCTTCTTAATTGTATTTTAATTTACAATTTTAATTTTTTACTTTTATAATTACTCTTATGTTTCTCAAATTAAAAAGGAAGCTAACTGTATAAACAAGACAATAAAACTAAAACAAAGTAATTTGGAGAGGGACGCCAAAAAGATTTTGAACGCTTTTCATCCCAAATACGCAACGTAGAAACAAATTGTTCTTGAACCTCTCCAGCAAAAAATGCAGAGATAATAGAGATTATGATGCTATAAACACTTGATATTGATCGCACTTCCTGATTTATAACTTGTGAGATTTTAACACACTTCCTATGACTTTTTTTTTAAATGTGTGAATGCAATATATTTTATTATTTTGACTATCATGTTAAACATGCTCACTTTAACATAACACACAAACGAATTTCATGATGAGTGAAGTCGAGCCTCTGGATATAGAAATACTTTCACCGACGGGAAAGAAATCCGAAAAGAATGCTCACAAAAGGTGTACGACCAAAACGACTTTATTGGTGATAATATTTCTACTAGTTGTATTATGTCTCATCTTTGTGTTGTTGTATGTATTGGAGAGGGTATCTAACAGCTCTGGTGGCAACGCAATACCTACAACAAAACCGCAGCCTTGTTCAGCATATTGTTTTACTCAGACATGTATCGCAAGTTCAGATAGTAAGTGATATTTGGCATCTCATCTTAGAAGTATACACAAGGTGTATAAAAAACAAGGTAATCCAAGTTTAGCATATTTAATAATTACTCGGTGTATGAACGTAATTCTTTCATAATCAGATCAGGCTTTTGGCTGCTGAATGATACGTTTTTTATCCATTATTAAGAAAATATTAGCAAATACTAGTCCAACAAAAATTGTTTGTCGAAATCGCATATTTTTACCTCTGGCTCTGTGCCTAATTAAGTCAGTGCATACCAAAATCCGAGGACCCCTCTGTAAACCACTATACTTGGTATCCTCATTAAAATAATATTCATTCATTCAAATATTCAAATAAAAGCAATTAATCGCGAATGTGTCATTTTAACAATGAGCTTAGCGCTGGTTTATAATAATTATGCACACGCAGATATTTTTTTGAAGTGAAATTTATCAACTTAATTAATGGACATTTGCATTATAGACTAAATTTTGATCTAGCCAAAAATTTCGGTAATCGTTCCATGTTTCGCGCACCAATATAGTAAACGTTATGTAATGGATATTATAGTGTACTGAAAAGTTCACTAGATACCTCCATACACATATAACACACCCTAACCCTAACTTTCAATACTTTTAGATCCAATTCTCAAACAATTTTCATCGAACTCGTATTTGCCCTTTTTTATCCATATAACTATTGAATGAAAAAGCCTGATCTTTATTATGAAAAAAATACAATCATTCATGCATAGAATAATTAACACACAACGGCATGCTAAAATTTGGATTACCTTTGGCTTTGTACATGCCATGTGAATATTATTGAATACAAATGTATTTTGTACATGTCTGCATGTGTATATTATTGAATTGGTACATATATGCGTGAGTATGCCGCCAAAAATATAATTTTAACAGTATCTTCAAATGAAAATGAACTTCTTATAACAGTTGTCATTTGATAAAATCATTTTAGGAAGTATATTGGCAACATATTTTTCGTATATCCTTTTGGGGTTTACATGATATGCAAATTAACAACTTATGACCTCATATTGTACAATTCAGTCATGCAGTTGTACGGATAACAACCTTTCATTGGTAGGGATGCAACTACCTGAATTAAAATATAAGGAGAATTTCGACGTTTCGAGCGAACGCCATTCGACGGGACTACCGACTACATACACTGGCACACACAGTTCAAAGTTGTACGAATAGTCTACACTGCAAAAACGCCTAGCCTCAGCCTAGTCCCAGTCGTTCCGAAGCAAGCGCGAGAAAAAAGTGGATGTAGTACGAGACTGGGACCTAGGTGTGACGTCACCGCTCAAGGTGCTTCAGAACGCCTAGCAGATTTCAGTATTTTTAATATGGCGGAAAATTTATATATACAAGTAACCTTTTAATTATAAATACGACAATGTTCGTTCATCATGTACATGTTCGATGTCTACATAACCAAATCAAACTGTATTAAAAATGTGATCAACTAAAAAAAATTATATATAAATTCACGATACCGAGTTTGAGCAATCGTTGATGTTATTTATGTACTCGCAAGTTGTGATCAACACTAGACCATACTGGTATACACAACTACGTTTTCTACTTGACAGGTTTAAATTGCTGAGGAGATTGGAAATATTTGCCTGACATGACGGTGTTGTCAAAACATTCTTAGTCGGAGACTTGGCATAATTTTCAAGCTTCTAGATAGCATTTAATATGGCTATATATTTTAGTAAACACGAGTCATATTTAGCCCGTTATTCCACTCTGACCGTATGGCCGCGAAACGTAGCCTACTTCATTGTTCCGACAGCATTAGAGCAAAACTAATGACTTAATTATAAATGCAAAGGAAATTTCCATAACATTTTCCATTTACAAATGAGGTATCCTTGGTAACCAGGCCAGGGACAACTTTTTTGAAATCAGGGACCATTTTACCGAAATCTGCTAGGCTCTCTCGCTGAAGCGTTCCGCACAGCACACCCAGGCATAAAACTTTTAAAACTTATTTAAATTTATCAAAGCAGCGAATAGAGAGAGAGCCTGGGACTAGGCTGGCCTAGCCTGTAAGTTCAATATTGTTAACAACCAGGAACAATATGGGCAGCAAAATATTGTTCAGCCCTGTTTTTATCAACACTGTTGCAGGCTAGGGGTTTTTTCCTGTGTATAGGCTACGTATATAATTAGGTGAGCGTAATACTTGATGTAAAGCGCATTTGATCATGTATCCGCATTTAAATAGGCAATTCCAGCTTTTAGTATGCCTGCAGGGGAGGATGGGAAGTAAGGTATCATGTTGCTGATTATGTTGAAAAATGTCAATAAAAACTACCGAAACAACCGAAATATTTCAATATTTACAAGTATAAGCTATCACTCCGTGTTTACACGGCCACCATTTTTATTTTTTTCAGCATAATCAGCAATGTGATACCTTACTTCCCATCGTCCCCTGCACGCATAAACTAAAAGCTGGAATTGCCTATTCGCGCTATAGAAATGCTAATCGTAATCGTCGCTATATTTGCAAAGATGTAGCATTTTGCGTAGAACTCGCGCTCTGGATATGTCTGCAGGAAATATTAACAACCATGATAACTGACGAGCCTTAAAAATCTCATAAAAAGTACCACCTGAAATTTAAAACTATATATCTGAAACAAAATTGGAGTAACCTCAAATTATTATTGGATCCCGTGGTTTTCACGTTGCAAAAGCGTATAGTACTGTTTCCCGGCTTTTTGGTCGCGCGTCGATGAACAAAAATGTTCACTACAGGAACGGTATGCCGGTATCAGTCGAAAAATGTAGGATTTCCGGCCCTGTGAGATGCGGTTTTTAAGTTTGCTCAGAAGAGCATAAGACATTTAGGCCAATTCTAAGTAAAAGCCAATGCTCGAGGCAGCTCGTTTCACCATCCCTGTAAACACTCAACGGTATTTACTGAAAATACATCAAGGGTGCAAAGAATGCGTTAGGCAATCACAAAAGGCCGATCATGCAACTACAACCCACCCTCCTATACTGGGAAGAGACACTGGGAATTCTTGACAATGACATAAGTAAACTATAGTGGATAGTTTTAGCAGTTCTGTCTAAGCTTCTCACGTTAGAACTTCAGTGAAAAGCGATCGTCCTTCAGCTGACGAAGGATTGCAAGACAGAAGATTGCAAGATGTTATTTACTTATTTTATACGAAAACTGAAATTAAAATTATAATATGGGCCTTAAGAATGACGTGTTTTTACGAATAGCTCAAAACAGCAAACCGCTAGCGATCACGTGGCCAGACTCCCCTAGCCTGGCGAATTTGCGCCACATTTTCAGGTTTTTATTGTGTAGAAATTGATTTCATGTACGACTGACCCATCAGATTTTCTTATTGAAAATGTCACATTATATAGATTCTAGTATTACTAAATAAATGCTTAAAACGCAATGATATGGCAATGATTTGGAAAAAACCCCGCAAAACTAAGCTTGGTACTGACCATGAAGCTGCACAGCTGTCAAAACAAGATGGCGGATTATACTAATCAACATCTCAGAGTTTGTCCTTCAGTCTCCACAAAATTTATTGCCTCGGACGTCTAGTAATCTTATAACACCAATCTAAGCCTAAGGTTTAATCTAATAACTGCAAATTAGTCCCACGCAGACGCCGAATTGAAAAACACATGCCGCTATATCATGGCATTTTCAATATAAGTTCGTATACAGATTCTGGCAGAAGCTCGATAACGTCTTAACAGTTGTCATTTGATAAAATAATTTTAGGGAATATATAACAAGGTTAAGTTAAGTTATGTTTGGTTAAGGCAAAAAGAATATTATTTTACATTGGCGAAACACGCGCAGGCGTTCGATTCGTATACGTTTAAAAGGGCATGCAGATCACAGTGTATCATGAAAATAACGATAACCACGTTTTAGGATGAATTTGTTGGAACATACACCGTAAGAAGTTCGAACAATATATTTCCTCCATTTCATATGCAGAGAGCTTTGCACCTGCACTGTTGCACTAGATTTCAGAGTCATGGCGGAGCGCGCAAGTTCATTTCACAAATGAATTTAAAAGTTCTACAATACGTTTTCCATGCACTTACGAGTGCATGCATCTCATACTATTAAAATCTTACCTTATTTTTCTAGCTTCATATTTGGCTCCTCTTTTAATCTTTTTACATCTCGTTTCGTTGCTGCATTGATCCTAAAAGCAAAACACAGTCCCGACTTAATGATCTTTGCTCAGTTGTAATTACCAAAGATTTAAAGGCCCATTAAGTGCACATTAAGGGCGTATAGGAAGAACGGGTCTGGGAATATATTATGAAGGATGATGAATATATTTTGTAATAATACTGGACGGCGAAAGTCAAACCTGCCATAAGGCAAAACACCAGAAAAAGGAGAAGGGGCTGTTCTTACTAGATTTCTAAATTGAACTCTTTATAGTACTGATAGGTTACTATCAGGATTTGGGGCATCTCACTCGATAGAACAAACTGAATTGTTTTGCATGTAAATGGAAATTTCAAAATATGCATGCAACTATATAGGCCCTTGGCAGGAATCAAACCTGCAGCCCTGCGAATCCAGTACATCTAACCGCAAGTTCATAAATACCTAGGTGATGCCAATGTAAGGTGTATGGGTAATTAATAGAACTAATTCTGGAAGTGTTTTGTTGTTCGAGTGTAAATTTTATACGTTTATAAGACCTAACCTCGGATATGCAACTATAAGCTTAGTATTCTGATATAGAGCTATCCAGTGTAAATTACGTGCAGTCAATTTAGTGTAGTATAGTTTTCGTATGACTGCATGCAAGCAAGTTATCCGCCTATAAATACTGGTTAAAATTGAATTGAATTTATTACAAATCTGAATGGCAGCTACTAGCAGCTGAATTGTAGAGAGTTTACATTTAAAATGCATGGTGAAAGCCAATATATAGACAGTATATTACTTGAAATTATGTTAACCAGAATCGTTATATGCTACAATTAATATACTTGAAGAGATAAAAGCATTGCGAAATCTAGTAGTTTACATTGGTCATTGCGTAGGCTACGAGTACGTAAATCTTTACATCTATATCAGGGATAAAACTGTTCATCTTATGTTCTGGATTAAGAAATATCTTGAAATATGATTTACATAAATTATTTCTTCTTTGAGAAAGTATACGATATGTCATTAACTTTTAAAGCTGTGCGGTATTATGGGTTAGGGCATATTATACGACTCGTTTCTGTATTCTTTCAATGAGAACTTTACGTTGTCAAGTACTTTAAGCGAAGGATATATATTTAAACCGAAGACAAAATCAAAGAATATTTGACAATGTAAACAAGACTATATTGCCTTGAAAAAGGAAAACTGCCACCCCCTGAATTATTGATTATAATTAGGATGCACAACTACAACATCCCATATACATTAAAAACCCAACTATACAAATGCGCTTAATTTTAAGCAATCTTCACCATTGCAGTTTATATTAGCCATTGTCTTGATTATATATGTATGCATGAAAGGATATGTTGAATCTGATTGGCCGAGAATAACAAAAACGGTTTCGGGAATTTCTTGTTCAAAGGAGCAAGTTTTGCAAAAGTATAAAATATATTATGGATATTAAGTTATCGTATTAATCTATAATATTAAGTACTAAATACAGTTGGCCCATAAGATGGCCTTCGAACAGGAATTAGAGCCCGCAGAAGATCTGGCCAGCTAACACATGTTTAGGCGCAAGGAAACAGCATATGAAAATATACCCCCGTGGTCTTCCAATTCACTCATAATTAAATGCTTGCTAATCTTTGTTCCATTGCATGCCTCTATGATCAAAGCCCATGCACTGTCCCCTAATTCACTCATAATCATATCCTTGCTAATCTGCGGGGCTGCGGGTGGCACAATCGTCAGAGCGAGTGCCTTTCATCTTTGAGATTGTAGGTTCGATTGTCGCTTCTGCCACCCCCTGAAATCGGACACATGACAGATGTGAAAAAGGTCAGTCGATCCCTATCGAAAGTCATGGGGTGTTCTCCGCGTATTCCGGTTTCCTCCCACAGGGAATGTTGACAATGGTGGTTGGGATTAACCCCTAAGTTGGCATCAGCCCCTAACTGACCCTTCTACTGTAGCTGTGCTCATTGAGAGGCGCCCTTAGAAGGCATTCGAATTGATAACGTTGGGCTGCGTCCTTCGGAATGCAGCTTATATAAGCTCTCAGCAAGTAAGGATGATTGGCACACCTTGACTTATTTACTCCTACTCCTTAATTGTTCCATTGCGTGCTAAAAGCCTCAATATTATCTAAGCAGTGATAACTAGCTACGTAACATGTTTAATGTTTAATACCACTTAGCCAATCCTTACATAGAGTATAACAAAAAAATTGAAAAAGAGAAATAACTAACCAATTAATACAACATATAGTGCAGAGAAAAAACCCCAACAAAAACAATAAAACGAAACTGGATGGCTGGATAGCAGCAGGGGGAAACTAAATTCCCATGGTAAAGCAGCTCTTCTTACATATAACAAAACAAAAATTAACCAAACAGATAAGACCATACACAATCCAGAAGATATAGGATTGTCCATGGTAAAACAAAACAGAAAACAAAAAATCTGACATTACAGTTACTCATGTAAATGTTTAAGTAGTGCCTTGATCTTGAACAAGGTACTGCATTACACTAGCAGGTAGAGAGTTATTCGGTAGACTAAAATAGTTTGTTCGGAATGCTTTAGGCTCATTTTAAAATCATGATTACTTCGTGTCCGTGTTGAACCATGATATCCGAAACATTGTGTAGGATTAACGTCAACACGTTATTCGAAAATGTGAATTGGGCGACAATGGATACAAACATTAGCGTCTATACATAAATATGATGCTTGTATTTCAATGGATATCAATAAGTAAATATCTTAATCAGAGCCGGCTTCTTGTTCCTATCACATTACTCAACATCCTAATTGGCATTGTATGTACCACACATGAGAAACCCATAATCCATTATACCAGTTAGCTCTATCAGTTCTAAATTCTTACGCCCAGAGATCCATGTGAAAGCCGTTCCTTATTTGCAAAGTCTTATTATATACAGAAGAAAACTAAGCTAAACAAAACAAACTTCATTTCAACTATTTTATTTCGACTGGATAGCTCCATTTGGGAGTATATAGGCATATCCAATTAGCGATCTAAAGCAATTAGCGTCTGCATACATGTACGCCTGTCCTTCATAATTTTGCCAACAATCACTCAACGTCTTATAATCGGCATTGGAAAATACTCTTTGTATATAATATACGAGCTTCTGCGTTGATAGATGCTCTATTTTAAATATAAACTTTAACGTTATTGATATAACAATAAATCACTAACAATTTTAGCGGCTCGTTTGCCCAGTGTTGTGGCAGGCAAGACAAAAACTAACTTCATTTATATATTACATAGCTCGATCGGTTCTAAACTGTTTCTTCCTAGAGATCCAGCAAGGACCATTCCTTTTATCCACTGTTCAACTTGGTTAGTGACTTGGTTTCATGTTTTTGATGGGTGGGGGTTAAGTTTTCAGCTAAGTACAAACACGGCACACAAAACGTGATCCAACTGCATGTAACAGCAGTAGTGTAGGAAGATATTTAAAGTTAGGAGCCCTGAAAACTGTGGGAAATGCCATTTCCTGCACTTTCTGGCACCGGGTTGAAAAATTTAGACGGCAAAATTGCTGCACAAAATTGCATAGTTGAACTACGTGGCGATGAAAAAAAATACTCACGCATGGGCTGCAGCCCGCAAGCCCCGCCCCCCTGTTCCGCCGCCATGAATGTACTACAAAATGAAATTAAACGAAACTAACTTTATTTATACTGGGTAGCTCTATCAGTTCTGAAATATTCTTCATAGAGCTCCAGTAGGCTCCTTCCTTATTGGCCCATGCAGTATTAATTAACAACAGGAAGATTTTTTTATTAAACTATATTTATTACTGGAGAAATTCAATCAGTTCGTAACTGTTATCCCGCGAGGGGTAAATTACTCTGAAAATCTTCGTACACTTCATCAAAAATCAAAAAAAATCTTTGGAAAAATCCCAAAATCTTACTAAATCCCAGAATCCCCCAAAATCTCTAAAAATTGCATAAAATACCTGGAAAAAGTACTTGAAAATAAAATCTTCAAAATTATTGCAATATTGAGAAATCCCATCAAATTTAAACATTTAAATCGTGAATTGGCGTGAAAATGCCCTTTGTTGATTTACTTCGTTTTAAAAATAATTCGACGGATTATATGTCTCAAAAAATGTCGAAAAAAGTTCGGCGAAAAAAATAAGGGAAAATATTTCGAAAATATCAGCTGAAAAAAATCCCAAAATCCCTTAAATTTGGGAAAAAAATCCCAGTACACTGAACTGGACTCGCTCTCTCGCATGTGATTGTAGTGAAACTATAATTAGAATATCAGAAAGTAAGATCATGGATAGTTAAGATAGATCCATGGTATGATATCATGCATATCTAAGTGGTGAAGGCCACATGCATTTAGCTAAAAGTATTACGTACCCTTCTGTAACCTCCATTCTCAAATTCCTTTCAAAAAGGGTATTTATGACAGTCTGACCTTGTCTGTGTTTATCAACATAAAAAGTGCTCATATATCGTTATTAAACTTTCATCACCTGAAATAATTCATCGAGATCAACTCAAACGAAAAGCCGAAAAGCAGCTGTTCTCTATAATTTTGCGAATTGATTTATTGCGAGCGCGAACAATACCGCGTGATGCATGAATCGCATTTAAACATTGATTAGGGGCCATTAGCGTAGCGAGCACTTTATTTGGGCAGCATACTTGTAGCTTTTTAGATAATAAGCGGACCTTTCGACCGAGTTTCACTCGAGGTTATAGGTCGAGATTCGTGGGTAAATAAAATACTTTGAGGAGAAAAATTATATTTTAGAGCAAAGCCCTTCGTCAAAAGATTAGAACTACAATGCTAACTTCTTTGACGATGAAAAGGGCCTTTGCTTATTTTTTTCTCCTTCGCTTCGGATTAACTGTGTCTGGTGAAATCCACCAAAATGAACAATAAAACCCTTGACCTAGACTCTCGATCCTCGACTAAAATGCCACGATCCTCGGCCATTAGTCAACTCCCAAAGTCGACTAATTGCTTAAATCAACGCCTTACGCAAGGCCAATTTCAAAAATATTCCATCTGCTTCAATTTGTCGAGACGCTTCCAAAGTAATATGGCTTCCCACACTGGAAATACACCGCTCGCGGAAAATTCGGATTACAACAATGGCGAAATCTTTTTTAACCAGCCTAAATCTCTGAAAAGAGTGCTCGACCGTTATGTACGTCAACGAAATACATTCCTAGCTACGACCGTTTTGTTATTCGTTGCTTGTATCGTGTTGCTAGTTTGTTTTATTGTACTAAAGCGAACGGAAAACAGTGCTTCGCCTGCGGATGGGATCTGCAACTCGCTGGGGTGTATCTCAAACGTGGCAGGTAGGCTGTGCGTAAAGTTGATTTATAGTCTCGGTAGGACTCATTATGTGGGAGTGCTGTGAGAATGCTCATTGATGTTCAATTGTAATGTGTCGGGCTTGCGACACCTACGGTGCGATCGATATTTTGTCACAATCTGCAAACACGCTATAGAACAAGAATGCTATATGTATAGAAGAGTGTTACCCATAGAACAAAGACTGCTGGGCAGGTTATCCTGTACTCCGTTATTCTTGCGTAACACCCAGAGACGTAGCGAAGACTCTGTCGTTTGAGGCTGTAAGGGTTCAATTAAATTACCTGAGTTTTTAAATTACGTTTTACTTTACCTAAAAGTAGTGTTTGAAATTTACTGTGATTTTATTCCATGAGTATATGCAAGTAGCAGGTGTTGCTTTTGAGGGCGGGATTGAGGTTCGAGGGAAAATTCTCCGGTGAAAATATTAATTGAATGTTTGGACATTCAGACAGCCGAGAAATTCAACTAAAATTTGGCATTCTCAGCTTGGGTTCGCTTTTAGCTTCCACGTTTGCCTGACAAGCAGTTTTAATTTACCGAATATCAACTTACAAATTTACTTGAAATTACACAAGAACTAATATTGGTGGTGTTACAAGAACTAATATTGGTGGTGTCGAAAATGCTGTTTTTAGTCCTCTTTTAGGTCAAAATTTCCGAAAATTCGTCATTTTTCGTGAAGGGGGCAAGATTTCCGCAAGTGACTGAATGAGTGACATACAAAAGACTTAGAAATGTATACTTTCAAAAAATAATTCCATTCATACTTTTGGTTACAAGTTCACTCAGTTGCATCTGTCAGGAAGAGAAAATCGCCGACAAAATCGTCAGAGTGAATCACACTTAATAAGGATCGACGTTTTTAATGTGGTTTTGTGTATTGCCTTTCATCTGTGGTTCCGTGCGCTTCTGTTAGTCATAATCTGAATTGTAATCCCCATTCGCCTTAGTCGCATGTGACAATAGTTGACTTTTGGGGGGACAGTCTTGAAGTGGTAGGGCTATCCATCCAATATATTATAAATAAAGCTAGCTTAATTATATTCCTATAAGATTAACCTTTTCTCAAATACACAGCATAATCGTAACCTCACTGATCTTGTATTGAAAGAGTGTTTGTCTAATGCCGATTAGAATCTAGACCAGAGATGTTGACGAATGTCTTGTGCAATAGCCAATATTAAGAAAGACATGCGTACTAATTAAGACGCTAATTGTCATAGATCGGGCCAAAAGATGTGTGCCATGCTAATTCATATCAACCTAATCAGCTAATGCATACCCGTTGACACCAAATTCACATTGATTATGCGAACACGCCTATAGTTAGTAGTTCTAACAATGTTCTAATGGGGAAAGTAGTAGGGGGCATGCATATTGAGCCAATGCTGGGCAATGGACATTTGACTTGGTGGAAAATGTTGTGGTCATTTCCTTGGCTTCGACTTGACTGAAAATTTTAGTCATTTGCGCTTGGATGCTATATAATACCTCTAATTAACAAGAAAATATTTCAATATTTAATTGAAATTCTAAATTTTAATCTGCCCTATCTGCCCGGACTCTTGACATATTTTTCAGGTAGTTGCATATCCGTGACACTGAAGCTGTTTGTTATCGCCTCTACCTAAAAGCCGTTCCAAATTTTGTAGTCAACGAACAAGAAGTTTGTAGTCAACTAACTAATTTCACGACGAAGGGCCTCCGCTCGAAACGTCGAAGTTCACCTTGTATTTTTCTGGTAGTTGCAGTATATCCCTATCAATCCGAATCTTTCTGGTTAAATTTTAACCATAACCTGGGGTGGGACGATGAGACGGCAACGCGACGACGACGGCTATTCATACAACGAGATTCATAATATTTAAGGGAAAAAATGAATAATTCATATCCCGCGGGAGCTTGAGATGTCATCCATGGTTTGTTTGCAACGGGAAACTACAGACTTTTACGTCTTGGATAAAACGCCTGCATTTCAAGACGCGAGAAGCGATACACAGCAAAAAAAGCTCGGTATACAACAGCAGAATTTTCTCAACAATAAAGCCACTATTTCAAGCTAACCAAACAGTATTTGTATAAAATGATAAGATCAATACTAGTCTACAAATTTCTTTACAATCGTTTATTTGAATGATTTATTCTGGCCGGCGTTGTCGTTGCGTTGCCGTCCTACATCGTAAGAGGGACCCGTAAGAGGGACCCGTAAGAGGGACCCGTAAGAGGGACCCGTAAGAGGGACCCGTAAGAGGGACCCGTAAGAGGGACCCGTAAGAGGGACCCGTCCTACATCGTAAGAGGGACCGGATACAATGAAATTTATGACAGTGTAGAAAGAAAATGCATGATTAAAGGTCCCTTTGGGAGTTTTAGACGTCGTCCTTGCTCTGTTTACAAGAGCAAACCAAAGCTTTTCACGTTTTGTATACAACGTCTGCCTTTCAAGCCGCGAGAAGTCGTCCTCGGCAAATGGCTTAGTAGAAGCATCCTCAACTATAAACCTCTGTCTTAAGACTTAACCTTCTTAAACTGCAATAAATTCATACAACGGATAATACAAGACATGTTGTTCTTAAAGTTACTTATTTGAGCGAGTTTGTTTTGGCCGTCGTCGTCGCGTTGCCGTCACCTATTTGCTAAAGGTCCCTATAAGGTCTCTATATATTAACGGCACTGAGCAAAAAGATGCGGCCGTGTAGTTACTTTTTGTAGAGATTACTTTGCATTTGTATGGATAACCGGGACGGCTGGTTCGCTTTTCAAGACGTCACTTGAAAAAAGTGACATCTCACTTACCGGGATGAAAATTTTTCCGTTCCATGCACGCAAACACTAACAGGGATGGCAACGGTTGTCGGGAGGAAAGTTCAAGGAGATGCCGACGCGAGCCATTTTTAAGAGCTGTGAAAATAACAAAATCGTCACGGCAAGCGGAACGAAAATTTTCTTATATTATACAATTTTATTATATTAGACAAATTCATTCCACTTACTGCGGGATATCTTTATAATGTGCAGGCGTAATTAGATTCGACAGCTGCGGCGTAAAAAACTTGAAAGGGCTTGCTTTTTAGTCAATAAGGCCAAACAACTACTTCAAATAAACCGCTGTGGAGAAAATAGAGTTGTTTTACATATACACAAAATACAAATTTAAAAAAACTGTTTAGTTAATTCCAGAATGTCAGACCTATCATATATTTTTCGTCCGCGTGCGTCTCTTCCGCCTGATTCTCTCTTTTTCTATAAGACGGGAAAAATATAGGCCTCATACAATGCGACCACTCGGAAATTTTCACTTTACTCTTCTCAGGCAGGGCCTTTTTTCAGGTAAATTGTAAGAGAACTCACTGACAGGCAAATGTGTAAGTTGAAAGTGAATGCAATCCTGCTAAGAAAGCTATAAATTTTAGTTGCAATAATTTTCACCGGGTTCTTTGCATGCGAAAAGTAAACAAAAAAGCCGCAAGCGAAGCATGCGAAGGTTGGAAGGGATGATTCAAATTAACGCTCGTGCGTGGTTTTAAATTCGATTTAAATCTTTCAAATTGTGCTCTTGGAGTTGTATTTTGAGTAGGAGTGCATACTAAAACAATTGCAAACACTGCTTTTAGGCAGGGACGTCGCGAAGCCATCAACATTGGGAGGTGTGTCATGTTTGACCAACATTTCCTAGGATTTTGACCAAGTCGTACAAAATTTTCACAAAATATTGTCGACGGGGGGGGGTGTCAAAAAAAATTTTCCGGACTAACATAAGCATAGTTGAAAACATTTTTCCGTACTAACATAAGCATATTCAAAAATTTTCGACCAAAATAAGCAAGACTTCCAATTCTTTCATCGCAAACATAACAAAACCTTTAAAACTATTACAACTGCGAACCATTTCATAACTTTGAGCAACTTCGACCATCTTTTATCCCAAACTTTGACCAAATTTTTCCGAGTTTTGCCTTCAATTTTAAGCAAATATCAGTTCCATTTTGACCAACTTTTGGCAAATGTCAGTTCCATTTTGTCCAACGTTTGAATTATTGGGGGGGGGGGGTACACCCCCCCCCCCCTATAGCGACGTCCCTGCTTTTAGGTAACGTAAAATGTCATTAAAAAATCGGGTAATTTGTTCGTGGCTTGGGAAATTTAATCTCATTTCAGAGTTCCTTAGGTTGTACCTGCGCCACGGATTGAAAAGAAATCACGTGAATAAGAAGGCGTATTTCCTTTAAGTGTTTTATATAGAAATTAGGCCAGCCTATATTCTGCCTATGGAAGTGTTTGGCTGCATAATGGCTTAACCATGCATGCGCACGATCTGCCCATGCATATCACTTGTCAATGTATTAAACTGTAATGGTACCTAATGTGTCTTTCTTAGTTATTTCACTCTATATCTACCTAACGATTTTTGAGATTTTCAACATGAGCTCCACCTTTGAATTTACCATATGAGTAAATTCTTAAACACGTCCGAATTTATTAATATGATAAATTCGCGGCACATTTTGAATTTATCAATCAGAGTTAATCATAAAAGAAGAAGCATTAGACAAGACTTTCAAGATTTTCAAAAAAAAGACTGACAAGATTTTCAAAAAACAGTTTAAAAAAGTTTTATAAAAGTTTAATTAAAAAAGCAAAAAAAAAGTTTAAAAAGTTAGATTTTCAAAAAAGTTAAATTAGGGTTAGTGGTTATATAGGGTTGGGGTTAGTGTTAGCTTAGGTGCCGCGCATTTATCATTATGATAAATTCAAAATGTGCCGCGAATTTATCATAATGATAAATTCCGGACGTGTTTAAAAATTTACTCATATAGTAAATTCAAAGGTGGAACTCATGCTGGAGATTTTACTGGTTTAAGAGGAAAATGTTCATGTCTTTTGTTAATCGATTAAGCCGAAATGTGCCGTACTTTTTCTAGTCCTAATTTGCTCGATGCAAAATGATATAGATCAAAGGGAAAGTATTGGGCGTTAACGATAACGTATTTCAAATGTATATACTATATAGCAACTATTTTCGGTACTTTCACATTGACGCAATCCCTAGCCAGCTAGTGCAAGAACTCGCACCATATTACATGTTGCTCTAGTTTTAGTCATATATAGCATGATCGCATGCAGGTTAACAGATCTGTAGCAATAGACCAATCAATAAGTGTTAACCCTTAGACCGGTCCTCTAAGGAGAACTGATGGAACTATCAAGTATATAAATAACGTTCGTTTAGTTTAGTTTAGTTTAGTTTTATTTTGTTTACGCCGGGATTCCGATTAGCATTTCTATAACACAAATTCTTACATGTGGATAAGATCAAATGCGCTTTACATCAAGTATTATACGCTTACCTAATTACATACTTATAGCCTAGATTATTTTATCCAAGGGTGGGTTGACTACAAAATTTTTGTAGTTCGCTATAACTACAGCTACTTCAAAAATATGTAGTCAGCTACAACTACTGCTACTTTTGAACAAAGGTAGTTCGCTATACTGACTACAGCTACTGCTTAAAAAATGTAGCGAACTATTTCGCTACGCCATATATTTTAGTTTCACTGCATTTGGAGCATGTACTAACTCAGGTTGTAATACAACCCATAACAAATCGACTTACGAGTAGCAACAGTAAACACGAAGCAACATTTTTGTAAGCACTACATTGTTCAGGAGAGCAAATTGACTATTGAGTTTTGATTTTAAGCAAACCATGTCTCAATATCAGCCTATTCTATCAAGTTGTTAACAATTTTAGAAAGTAGCGAATAGCGATTCGCTGTTTGAAAAGTAGTCAACTACTTGGCTACTTTTAGGCAAAATGTAGTTCGCTATAACTACAGCTACTGTTTTAAAAAAAGTAGTCATAAACTACTGGCTACTTGAAAATTGTAGTTCGCTACAGTAGCGAACTACAACTACATCGCTACTATACCCACCCTTGCATGTCACCTTGATTTTATCTTTACAACAATTGTGATATTACTTTCTTAAAGTGCCTATATGACACAAAATTTCACCCCAAAGGTTTATGGTTGCATTGTAAAGATCACTTAAAATGACTTAATAATTTCTTTTATAGAATTTTGGTAACTTGCTCCCTTTGCAAGATATTCAACTTTGTTTCATATGCAAATATCACCGGTGTGACATCACATCACATAATGAGTTTTCAGAAAAGTGTAGTTTTCTTGACGAATATACGAATCTAAAAAACTTTGCAAACTTGTATATGTAGTAATTTCATAACTGGTAATTAACCCTCTGTATTTGTTTGTAAAAATATTTTATCATGGTAAAATATTGCGTTTTCAAAATGTCATTATGCGATGTGATGTCACACCGGTGATATTTGCATATGAAACAAAGTTGAATATCTTGCAAAGGAAGCAAGTTACCAAAATTCTATAAAAGAAATTATTAACTCATTTCAAGTGATCTTTACAATGCAATCATAAACATTTGGGGTGAAATTTCGTGTCATAGGCACTTTAATTATCTGTGTTTACCCTAACCTACCCTGTCAACTTTCCCTGTGGGAGGAAACCGGAGCACCCGGAGAAACCCACCACTTTCGGCAGAGCGTTGACCGACTCTTTTCACACGAGTCCGTAGCGAGAATCGGACCCACGATCTCATTTAGAGGTGAAAGGCGCTTGCTACGACGACTGCGCCAACGGAACCCTTTATAAGCTTTGACCACAGGGTTCGTACACCTTCATAATTTAAAAAATCCAGGGTTTTCCAGGACTTTTTTCATCCTTTTTCCAGGGGTTTTCCAGGGGCATTTGAAATATAAATCTATAAGTGTTTAACGGATAAGAAACGTTCGCGAAGGCTAGTACTTCATCTTGCACAGATACTTTTGGGTTTGTACCAGTTTGAACGAAATATATTCATAGTTTGACTATATATAATGCAAGAACCTTTTGTTCAATCTTTATTTTTAAGATAGACTTAAATAGTTTAGGTATGATCCTATACCCAGCTCAGTTTCTCAGTTTTCCAGGGATAAATTTGAAATTCCAGGGTTTTCAAGGGCTTCTCAGGACTAAAATAAAAATCCAGGGTTTTCCAGGATTTCCAGGGGGCGTACGAACCCTGTGACCAGCTAACTTGCATTTGGGGACCATAGTCAAAACTTTTTCTGATCAACATATTTTCTCTTATCTTTTCTTAGAGATCATATCTTCAATGAACTTCTCGGCAGACCCTTGTGACAACTTCTACAACTATGCGTGTGGGGGTTGGGAACGAGACAATGATATTCCAGATACGGAATCGTCCTGGGGTCAGTTTGACATTCTGAATTTGGCAAATGACAACGTTTTGAAGAAACTCGTCAAGGATCCAAAAACAAAGTTGATATATAAAGATGTAAGTGGCTATTGTATTTGGATTTTTTTATCTAACATGGCCGCCATATCTTTGTCTTATAAATCTCAAGGCCAGGGACTGATTAAAAACCATCAATAAATCCTCCAAATATAAATCCATCAAAAATGCTTATACAGTGTGCATAAAAAAGGGTAGTCGAACTTCAGCACGCTATAGGCAATTCCAGCTTTTAGTTTATGCGTGCAGGGGAGGATGGGAAGTAAGGTATCATATTGCTGATTATGCTGAAAAAATAAAAATGACGGTCGTGTAAACACGGAGTGATAACTTATACTTGTAAATATTGAAATATTTCGGTTGTTTCGGCAGTTTTTATTGAAATGTTTCAGCATAATCAGCAATATGACCCTTACTTCCCATCACCCCCCTGCGTGCATAATTAAAAGCAGGAATTGCCAATAAATTGTATCTGTGAATTACTCTGCCTATGAACGAGATGTTTTCATATTCGGAAAGATCAGGCTCAGTGGCAGAAATTCACTTTTTCCAGTAAGGTGTGGGGGGGGGGGGGGCAAAGCCCCCTAAATTTCCAACAAAACACTCAAATTTCCTACATACCCCATTTTCACTCGAAAAGACTGTTTTAAGCGCCCTCTTTTTAGGTAAAAATTTCCGAAAATTCGTCAATTGCCCATGAGGGGGGGGGGCGGGGGGGGCGGCCGTCCCCCTCCCCCCCGCCCTACCAAGATTTCCGCCACTGATCAGGAGTTTTAGCTGTTGAATGATGTGTTCTTTATGCCAAGTGGATAAAAAATGAGCAAATACGAATCCAATAAAAAAGTGTTAGTCAGAATCGCATATTTTCACCGTTGAGAGTTGGGTCTAAAACCATTGAAAATTAACGTTTTTTGTTTGGGACTTAAGTTGATGCATATCAAACTTTGCGTTAACAAAAAGTCGTGTCGTATTGCGCGTATCATATTTCCAACTTTTGCCTATACAAATCACCCCAAAATTTGATGTTTTTTCGCTTACGTTTGCTCTACGATTAGATCTGTGTTCAGTTACCTACGGTATAGGAAAGAATAAGCCTTTAGACGTCTTTTGAATGTACTTTTATGGGGAAATAATACTTAATTCGAAGGGCACTTTTCGTTTGATTATGCGCTATTTGTTATGATTTATATAGGAAATTCGCCTCGCGCGCAGTGTCTGTTGAAGAAAACTGGCCCTAGGACCTTATGCGCAGGTCTTTGACTCCAGTTACCTCCAGATTTGAAGTCGTCGTGAAATTTGGCGCATTTTGATAGCAAATTCGTGTTTATTTATGGCGATTTAGGAAGGGCAAAATGTGCGCAAAGATGTGGGTTTTGCTTGTGTTTACAAGCTCATTAACAATTCAATTGATCTCGGCTGTAGAAGATGGCGAAGGGACGTCTTAGACTCAATATCTCCCTTATATGTCTTTATATATTGTATACCAGAATCCAGATAAGTGTTGAACAATTGTAATGAGTTTGCGTTTAGTAAAATGTACTTTTTAGTTATTCTGCCTCATTATAATTGAAGTTTATGCTTGGGAAATCTCAAAGCGTGGGCTTTGGTCTCTCCGCCATATAATAATAATAATATTAAATAATGAACTTTATTTAAAGAAGGTATTACAAAACCAGTTCAGCATAGCTAATCTTACACTCAGCCTAAAATGAAGCGTCTGTAACTTCACATTAAGCGACTGGACACTAGTTTGAGCAAATGTTCATTCATATAGGGCGAAAGTTTGATATGAATTTCACTTCAATAAATCACGCACATATATATTCATAATTATTAAGTGGAAATAAATCTTAGCGAAACTATGACAAATTGCTTTTTCGTTTGTTATTGCACTGCTTTAATTAGGCACAGAGGTGAAAATATGCGATTCTGGCTACTGTACATGTCATTCATTAGCTAAAAGCCAGATCTTTCGGAACACGAAAAAAATTTGTTCATACGCCGAGTAATTCACGTACAATAGCGCGCCGAAGTTCGATTACCTTTTTTTATACACACTGTATACAAGTCACAAACAAGTATATTCTTTCGATCTAACGCACAATGACATGCAAAAGTTCGATTACCTTTTCATACCCCTGTATATGTAACAGCATTGCTATAGGAATTCGATTTGAACACTAGCGATCTATAGTGTAGGTAGTATTCTAGCATAATCTGCCGTGGGCCCGTGGTTTGTGTTTGAACTAGATGAAGGCACTTCAACGTCTTCGGCACGATACATCGAAGTATTTTAATCTTGTTCAGACAGAGATCATGGCAGTTTACTGCACAGCGTTAAGTCTAATATAGACATAACTCATAAGTATATAGTACTTACACTTTTTAAAATATATATCTGCCAACTTTTCGACCTTGACCAAACAATGACCATGTTTGCTTTAGTTTAGCACTTTAATTTAAAACATCGCTTAAAAATCTTTAAAATAGATTATAGCGTCAGTAAAAGCGATATATAATTCCTCAGTACACCATTCCAAAGCCATCTCGTTGTTTGAGTTGGTTGATTTGAGTTCATATATTCACAATAAAAATTCTAGCAAATATTTTCTCAGGTTTTCAATAAATTTTGAATTTCCCCCTGCATACCGAAATGTATACCACGTGTGCAGGGTGTCCGTTAAAGTTTAAAAGGGCATCTGAAAAAAAAAACATCGTTTAAAATTATCTTTGACCTAACTACATTTCGGTCGGCTGTGTGACCTCCATATGTAACTGGAGTAAAAATATCTATGAGCAAAACAAAGGACGCGTGACAATTCTTCACGTCACGTCTTGAAAGTACAGACAACGGAATCATAAATTACATAAGTCAACTCTCGTGCTCAAATTCTCTTTATTAAAATCATAAACAATAGTATCATCTAATTAGCATTAACCGATCAAGACAAATTAAAAATTTCTTTGTCTGATAGATTTGCATGCGGCACGGCAAGGCTCCTTGAAAGTCTTTGAATTTGAAAACAAAAATTCAAGTCCTTGAATTTATAAAGACGTGCTTAGAAGTCCTTAAAATTCTTCATTCTCTAGTTTTTGCGAATATTCTGAAATTGTTTGACATTATAAAAAACGGACATTTTGTTTAATTAATTTTGTCCACCCTGCTTGAAATGAATAAAAAGTTGAATTGCCATGTCAACAGTTGCCCTCTTTTCAGACCTTTGGTCCATGAAGTTCCTGATACATGCCCATAAGGTTACAGAACACCTTTGAGTGTTAATTTTGCCTAAAATTTTTTTATTGGTTTCAGTGAAAGCATTAGACTAGTTCTACTATCTGACCAAGTTTGAACGAAAAATGTTGAAAACTCGCAGAGTTATTTAATAAAATACATTTCGCTGCAATAAGAAAAACATTGAAAATGTAATATTCAAATTCAATTTTCTCACGAAAAATTTTACGGTAATTACTGATTTTCAAATGAGTTGTGCTCCTGCGGGTTTTAACCAATTTTTCTCAAATTTTCACAGGACATAGCTAAATACGTCAGTTTCAAAATTGTGTTCGGCTTTTTTTAAATTTTGGATATTTTAAAAATAAAAAGCAATTCACTCAAACAATTCAGAAATATATTGCAGTCGTCAAAGAAATCGCCATATCAGCGGAATGACGAAATAAACAAAAATTTCCGAACACAATTTTTTAGAACAACTATTTTACTGTTTAAAAACGATATTTTCATAAATATAACTTGCAACCAGCAGGAGCACAACTCAAAAGCGTAAAGGTACCGCGATTTAAGATTTTCCTGAATAATTCTTACATTATTTTATTGTTTGTTAATTTTACAACTTTACCATATTTTGCATGCACTGGCGAACATTTGGTGAAAATTTGATGAAAATCGGACTGATATTGAGCGTGCAGTAGCGATTTTCAGCAAAACGCCAAAAAGGGTGTCCTGCAACCTTAAGACTGGTTTACACTATGAAGTTTCTGTGATCACAGTAGGAATTTTGCATCGGTAAATTGTACGTTTTGAAGGATTTGTAAGAAATGTTTGAGGAAACTGACTCAGTGTTTAACATTACGTCAGCTTGCTCAAACATTTCTTACAAATCCTTCAAAACTTAGAATATTTTACCGACGCAAAATTCCTGCTGTGATCACAGAAACGTTGATTGTGTAAACAAGCCTTCAACCTCTCCTATTTTCTGCCCCATAGAATGCTGCAGTGCAAAAGGCATTTAAATACTACGAAACGTGCATGAACCGAAGTCGGATAAACGACCAAGGGGCGCAGCCGCTGATCGATCTCATCGCGGACTACCATTCGTGGAACGTCACGGGAAATGGAACGTGGAGGGAAGAATCATGGAATTTTACTACCGCAATGATTGCTATACAGAGAAAATGGTATGCCAATCCATTTTTCGCCATATCAACAGGCGCCGATTATTATAATTCAACTGTGAATGTTATTGAGGTGAGCCAATGTACATTGATTGAAATTTTCTTTTTTAAATGTTCATCAAAAAATGCTTGAAATGAAAAATATGACCGTAAAGTACGCCATCAAGTTTGTAACAATAAAGTAGACTACTAGCAGGATATTAGCTCATATGTATTATGCTCATATCGTGCCAGTAGAAAAAAAACAACAAGATGGCGGCTCAAAAATCACCAGAGTTTCCTAAACGAGAAAACAGCAAGTTATTCGCTTTAATAGTCTAAGTCTAAGAGGAATAAAAATACTCCCAGCAATTGTTTACAGGTTAGCAAATAGAATTTTAATATTTACTGAACACTCGGAAAAGTAATTTTAAAAATATTAAGAAAAAATAATGCCGAAAGAGCGAAGATAAAAATATGAACAGAATATAATTTTTTGGAAGGAATTAAACTGAACTAAAAAACAAGGTCAATTTATAGATGTGAAATCAACAAGTACATATTTTGTCTAAAAAACCTTGAAGAAGGTGGAAATAACTTATTGACTGAGCTTGGCGTGTTCGGTTATTTTACGCCTATATAGCTCCCATGACATATCTTTGGGTTTTAAATTTCCTGTTTTAATTTTTCCACCTATATTTTATACCTATCAAGTTATTTACTTTTTGTTTTTATTGTCGACAGCTTGACCAATCAGGATTAGGTATGACCAAGGATAACTACTTAAATAACGGAACAGATGATGAGAAGGTGAGGGAACTTTAATTGGAATAAATATTGAGATGGACTAATATTGTACTTCCATATATCCATGCTCCATGTTGATATATGTTCGTGTGGGCCTGCTTATTGTTTAAACAAAGGGAAATTCCTCAATTTTTCACCACAAAGTAATGTAAAGGAGTCAGGACTGTTGATAAAACCAAGGTTAAAGACTTGAATTGTAGCCAAAAAGTGAAAAAAAAGATTTTCTTGGATTTATATCCGGGTATAACTCAAATTTATCCTCATTAGCAGGCTTCAATCTGTTCCTTTCATTTGCCTGAACTTTTGCTGCCATGTCAAAGCTATTCTTTATAATCTCTAACATGGGTATTTCAGGGTCCTCTGATCGTCGGCTAATGTGAGAATTTAACTTTTGAGCGCGCGTATGAGCTGGTGTTAAAATCACATTAAAAGTGGCTCGCGCACAAAAATGGAAGGTTTAAAACACAACTTGAATACAAGAATACATAAGCCAGTTGATATATGGTGCGGAAAGTTTTTTTAAAGTACCATGCAGATATAACTTGATGTATGTTAAATCTTCCGGGCGACCTCCAAAATTAGAACTGTTAAGCTTCATAGTATATAATTCCATTTTATGATCCATCTTGTAGATACGACAAGCATACAAGAAGCTGATGGTTGATATTGTTGCCTTGTTGGGCGCTGAAGGAGATGATGTTGAAAGACAGATGATGGAGGTTTTTGATTTCGAATCGAAAATTGCAGAAGTAAGTTTCCCGTTAACAATCATGTTGTTTTGTTGTGGTATAGATAATAATAATTATATATATATATATATATATATATATATATATATATATATATATATATATATATATATATATATATATATATATATATATATATAT